>CAEGAE010001196.1:0-90406 GCA_903067095.1 Girardinus metallicus
ATATAATATAATATAATATAATATAATATAATATAATATAATATAATATAATATAATATAATATAATATAATATATTTTGTACTTAAATTATTGAGGAAACAAAGTAGAACTAGAGAATAATAAAAACTGTTCTTGCATAGTGTATTCGTTTATTATCATTTTATGTTGTTTTTATAAAATAACATAAAATGTTACAAAATGTTACAAAATTAAATAAAGTAAAACAAAAAATAGCGGAGCTAATTAAACTTACATTCCCAAGAGCACAAATGAGTTGTAGATTTTTTTTAAATATATGTTTTTTTTCATCATGTTGGATCTTATTGCCAACTGATGGTGTTGTTTTTATTGGTGTTCCTTTATCTACTGAAATATCCAGAACAAAACAGAGCCAAGTAAAAGAAAAAATATAAAAAAAGACACTGAAACAGTAGATTTTAGATTTTCCAGATTTTAAAAATACACATTTTCTTTATTTTGTTTAAATCATTGTTCAGACTGCCTCACCCATCTGCTCTTTTTCACTGAGTTCACTCTACCTACTAGTGAAACACTGACTACTCATGCATACTTTACATAGCCAAAGTCTAATACTCCTACAAGCAACATAAATATGCATGAGTACTGAAAGCTTGACATCCCTAGGAGTGGTGATGGTCGGAAAGGGTAAAACCTTGGATGGTTTTCCCTGAATATCACTCAAAATCACACTCATCTTTAAATTTCAGCTACATTGTCTAAGATCTACACAGCCAGAGACATTTTATCTTGATTGTTGCAAACATCACAAGCATCTGCTGCATAGTGACACGCAAAGGCCCATGCCATGCGCTCAAACTGAACCAGAGAATGCAAATGATTGATTTCGGACCGGCTAAGCAAAAAATGTGGAACGCTAAGCCTTGATGGAGTCGTTTTGTTCTGTTTTGAGGGGGTCAAGAGTAACTAAATTCGGGTGGCGAGAAAGAGAGAACAAAATTGCAGGGTTGTGGTAAGGATAAGAGAGAAGGCATTACTGGAGGAGAGAATGGAAAGAAACAGAGAGGGGTCGGTAGAAAGTGAGACGGTAGAAGGGTGGGAGGGTAAAGAAGTGGAGGGGAAGAGTTAATCCTGCCATGATATCTTTAATCCTGCATTAAAGGGCTAGACTGAAACTGCAATACTCTGTCAACTCACTGTGAGAGGAACCTGCTGTGAGAGCGAAGTTGTTGTGGAGAGAAATAGAGAGCGACAGAAAGGAACAGAGAGAAATAAAGCACATGAGCAGGAAAAAAAGAGCAAGAGAGCCCAGGCAAGCAACAACAAGCCAGGGATCAGAAAGGAAAGAGAAATAATGAAAATATGAAACGGGATAGAGAATCACAAGGAAACCAGTCGACTTCATTTAGACTTTATCTTAAAGTTCAGATACGCTGTTTAAGAGTTTACTTTGATAGTAAAGCTGCTCTCAGTGAGGTCTGGAATCAAAATTGCTTTGTGGTGAACAAAGAGACAATTTTAAGGGAAGAAAAAACGTCTGTTTTGGTATCGGAGTCCTAGACTAAACTGAAGTCCCGATACCTATTCTCAGTGTATTGTCTGTGATTTTTATGTCAAGCACAAACAGTAGTGACATTTTACACAGTCTGGGTTTTTAGATAAAGGCTTATTTATGTGGATAGAAGTAGCAAAGCTATATTAGAAGCAATGCACATTTTTTCATTCTTCAAAATGATATTCAGATTGAAAGACTGTTTTGGCCACTCCAGCTCTGTGCTTGTGCTCAGACACACTGTTGATATATTGTAACCATAGTAACCCAGACACGTAGCCATTAAATTAGCAATACGTTTATAAAGCAGGAAAATCACTTCTTCTGCAGGTTTTCTGTGTGTTTGAGTTGCTCTAAATTTAATTATCAATACCAAAACTGAATAAACATTTTATCATTACCTTGCATTTAGCTAGGCTATGGTTAGCATGTTTAGTCTGGTGTAGGCAACAGTTGCAGGTTAAAATGGTTTAAGCTAGGGGAAACATGTGAGTTTACTGAATATTGATGGATCACATACATCTCTAGCAACAAAAAAAATATTGTTTCACCAAAGCGCGAACTGGAAACAGTGGACACAGTAACACTAAACAACCTCAATCTAATACTATTGATAAAATGTATTATCTTAGTTTACTTTTATGCTACTTTGTTGTAAACATCATATAGCCATGATTTTTATCAAATTTGGATTTGGTGCTGACACTATTCCTTAATGAATTGGATCTGTATTTGAAAAATCCTGACTGGAACATGCCTATTGACAATGCTTAATTTGTATTTTTAATTTAGAAAATGTGCTTCAGATCCCATTTCTAAAACAGAAAATAGTTGTAATGTAGGTAATAGCAGAAACCATATTTAATTTACAAAGCATAATGCCTTTAATGGAGTTGACCGTAAATGTGACAGAAATAATTTAATTCTCACTTCCCACTAATACCCACACAGCAATGAGTATCAATGGAAAAAAAACTGACACATTGTAAATATTTACAATAAAGGATGGGTCACATTTTTAACAAGCATCTCAAGGGAGACTTGTAATCCTTGTTTCTGGCATTTAGTCTCATAAGAACTACAACGTAGAACCTGAACTGCCATTAAAACAGGAGTCATATGATCACTGTCCAGGAATTAACTGTGTAAAAAGCTCAGCGAGGATTAGGTGAAATACTTGTGCTATGAGTCAGCTGACTTGAGCGGTCTCTTGGTTTTTACTATTTTTGGGATTGTGTCTGGATGTAGGAAATGCGAGTCAGTTCTGCTTACACAGGCCAAATACGCTGACTTTGAATGTGTATTTTACCCTTGAATATACAAAATGTACAACTAAGCGCCAGTTCTGACATTCTTCTCAGAGGGTTCGGATATGTTTTAACATCACGGTCAGCTCTCTAAACAACTGAACAGGCAAAGCCAGTGGATCACGTCCCAAACCCAGACTTTGAAAACAAGAAATCCGGGAGCATAATCTGCCTAAGCCTTTTATCTCCTCTCAGGCTGGGCTATTTGAGGATGAAGGAGCAACACTCAAAGAAAAAAAAAAAAAAAAAAAAACGAGAAAAGAAAGAAGAAAAAGAGAAGTTGGATGGTGAACAGCTCTGCATTTTATGCAGGTGAGATCAGGGACTTTTTTAGGGCCAGTAACAAAGCAAGACCTTTAGGAGAAAGAAATTAGAGAGCATAGAAAGAAAAAGATGAGGAAATTAATATAAAATGAGTGATAAGACAGGGAGAGTGAAAAAGTAGAAGTGAAGCTGATGGTGTGAAAAAAAATCTTACTTCCTCTGTGACCATAAAATAAACTTTAGGAAGATATTGGGGTGTAAATAAAATCATTTCTCTTAATCCCATTGACCTCAGAAGCTTAAATCTTCATTCAAAAGTAATTTATAATGTGAGGTCTTGAAAGTTAACACGTTTCTTTGAGGAAACCCAGTTTGCAGCACAGAACTCTGCGATATTGAACTAGGCCGCAAACACACCTTTATGTTATTCTGTTGTCATAATAAAAACTGTGCATCATCAAGAGCATCACCCCAACATGCAGGGCCTCATGCAAAAGATCCATTCAATCAACTTTCATCATTCTTTCTTTATGATGATCATATCAATATATCAAATTCCAGCTGTCAAACATCCCTAACTCCTATTAAAAGTGTATATTATAACAATTGTGTTACATATATTGCAACAATGACAGTAAAATTTTTTCTTTTTTCTCAGATTTGGTTGGAAAAAAATCCACTTAAACAAATAGTTTTTGTCATAGCAGTCTGTTCAGTCTTAGTTTGGAGAATTAAGGAGATTTTGTGAATACTCAATATGGGGCTGTCATTACCCAATGAGTCGCTGTTAAGCCAGCAGAAATGTGAATGTTTTATTTATTTATTTATTTTTGTCCAGTTGTGGTCAGTAGTGAGTAAATGTGTCCTATTAAATGCAGTTAGTCATATTCAGGCTTAAATGTCTTACTTGAGTCCAGCATAAGGACAAAAAGGTGCAAATAACAGTTGAACTAAGGCTAAGTTTTTAATGTCTTTATTACCACTGCTCAAAAACAGTCAACCCTAACATATTTGTGGATTTGTCAGTGTCAGTGTTATACCATATTTGCAAATTTTTTCACCCAGGACAGAAAATACAGCTTGGGAAGCTAAAATAACTAGACATGCTATTGGCTGGCATTTGCAAATAAGCCAATCCAGGAGCACAATTCATTTTCCTTAGCATTGGCTGGCTGTACCTCCCACATCCCCACCAAGACCAGATTTTTGCTGTTCAAGGGTTTCACTGGATATCTCTGTACTTTGCATATCTTTCTGTATCCTCTACATTTTTGAGTATGTTTTTTTTTTTTAAATTGTGCTACCTGTTTTATGATGATATTTTAAGGTGTATTTGGTGTTTGAGGAGTTATGAGCATTTTTAGAAGGTGTTTCAGCTCGTCGCTGGTGGTTGGGGTCCATAATCTGCATTGCATGTGTTGGCATCTAATTTAAGGTGCTAGCACAGAGTTGACTCACATTGGGAAATTACTACTCCTGCATGACTCAATTCAACTAAACACAGCAACTAAATCCAACAAAACATCATTAAAATGTTTACCCTCACTAAATTTGCGTCATTTAAGGCAAATGCCATGTACTTGGTAGTCAGAACTTGACGTTACCCAGAGCTTAACCATCTTCTATTTGAAAGTCACAAAATCAGATTTGATTTTATGTTCAACTAGTTACTACTGCAGTACAAGCGCAACAGGATGATTCGGTCCAACTTCAACAGTATGTTGCTTTTACAATGTGGAAGCCATAGCACTATTTGATTTTCAAGTCAAGATTTATTAGGGACTTCTGACTTTCCAAACTGGACTTGGATAACAGACATTCTTACTTCATATTTGTGTAACTTACCTTTTTAATCACAGACAATAAACACAAAAATGTGCTTTCTTTTAACGCCTTGGATAGTGTATGGCAGTAAGTTACTTAAACAGATGAACACAGCACCGAAAAGGTACGTGGCAGAAAGTTAATGACCAAAGTAATGTTGTTTGGTTGTCTTTTCTCCAAGCTCCATTCTGAGCAGCTCATTCATCAGAAATCCCTCATTAAACTACTAAAAAAGTGCTGACTGCTGTCTTCTGCAGGCAACTACACATTAGTACTCAATTCACACCATCTTAAAAAATAAAAATCCCTACAAACTCCTGGGAATTGAGTCTGTTGAGACTTGTTCAGTGAGATTCCCCATGGTTAAAAAATGTTGCTCTAGGCCAGTGCAATGCTACAGGCTGGGCTTAGCATCAAGCAGGGAGCACAAACAGATTGGCAAAAGGATGTACAAATGCACAAGAAGCAGAACTTACTGGGAATGCCTGAAGTTAGAGCAGGGAGAGGCTCTGCAAAAGAGAAAGAAGGAAACAGGAGAAATGTCACTAGAAATGTTAATAAAAACTTATTACCAAATGTCATTTATATACATTTATGTAGAATATTTAATCTAAAACTTTCCTTTACAACATGGATTTCAAATATGTGACTGTATAACTCATAATTTAGGGC
Organism: Girardinus metallicus; assembly: GCA_903067095.1. Classification (NCBI taxonomy): domain Eukaryota; kingdom Metazoa; phylum Chordata; class Actinopteri; order Cyprinodontiformes; family Poeciliidae; genus Girardinus; species Girardinus metallicus. The sequence goes on from CAEGAE010001196.1 coordinate 5,600, forward strand.
TCTCTTACTGCAAATTAGATTTCAGAGGATGCCAACTTTTCATTAAAATAAGAACTGTAGAAGAAAAGGTACGACAGTGTATGAAGTTCACTGTAGATTGAAAAAAGGGTAAATTTCTGCCAGAAAAATTCAGAAATGTTTAGAATAATCTCAGAAGTTTTTTTCTGGAAAAAAATACATAATTTTCTAAATTTGAAAAGTCAGTAATTTGCTAGGAAATACTCAAATATTTTTAGATTAATCTCAGAAATATTTAAATATTTGAGAAAAAAAACTAATTTCTTAGTTTTCTTCTGGAAAATTTATGAAATTTATTTTCTATCTACAATGGTCCTAATATGCCCGTCTTACAAAGAGTTTTTCTCGTAAAAGAGAGAAACTGCAGCTACTTTTTCTATTTTCTCACCGAATTCGCTCTTCCTAGTTCCTTCTGTCTCATGACCTCATTTCTTACTGTTTCCTAAACACAGTTTTAGTGTCAGCAAGCATGCTGACAAGTAGAAGAGAGGAAATGGATGAAGATGGGGTGAAAAGGTCACAGGACAGTGTGAATAGAAAGGAAGTGGAGGACTGGGAAGTAAGGATGGTCAAAGGTTCATGGGAACATGACCTGAAATTTGCTGCTGTTTATTATTTGCTGGAGGTTGTGAAAGTGAGAAAATTGAAAGGAATCGGAAAAAAATAAATATCATAAGGGCAAAGGGTGAGAGATTTGATTAAAAAAGTAGAAAACTGCTGGAAAAACTCAAGTCATATTGTAAGGTTCACTCCAAACAATGTGGGATCATAGATAGATCATTTGAAAAAAGTGACTGGAGTGCGGCAACAGCCACAGATCTTCTAGTTTTTAACAGTTTGGCTTCTGTCCGTATGCATGCATATATGCATCATTTCTAGTAATTTTCTGAAATATCTGTGGCTACACAAACTGTAAGCACAAACTTAGTTTTGCTGCATGATGTCTGACAAGTAGGGGAAGATGACTTCAGATGTTAGGGGTGGATAAAAACGTAGACAATGAGGGTGAGAAGGAAGGAAGGAAGACGCAGCAGGATGGGATGGCACAGGAACAGATAGAGGGAGATATAATGAAAAATTGATTAAAATCCATGCCCAAAGGTCGTTTGCTGCTACGTTCATTTCTTATTTATATGCATTTTTTTCGTTTTGACACATGCAAGTGCAAATTATATCAGTTTTATTAACATTTACCCTTTTTCATCTAGATTCCAGGTAAACACAGAACAAACAAATAAATACCACCATTTGGGACAGATTTGTGACTTACGTGCACATTGCTCTAGTTCGATGCTGTTGCTCATGTGGATGTTGTCTATCCTGATGTGGCCTCTAGTTGGGTGATCAAAAAACCCCTCAAACACCACCTGTGCCAGAAAAAATTGTCTTATCAGGAGGAACTTGTTTTTTATTTCCAAGAAACACATAATAAAAAGAGTCATCCTATCAATTTTTTTTAATCCAAAGCTTATAATGACTGGGAAATTGTCAGCATCCACCTACCTGATACTCTCTGGGGCTTTGGGGAAGGATGGTCCGGCCCTCTTTCCAGTGCAGCCCCTGCTCGCCTTTTAGCGCCCATAGGAGGGTCTCCTCCTGGTCGCTGTCCCTCAGGAGGACCCGTAGAGTCCCCTGCGCCTCCCCCTGGAGCTGGTAGTAGAAGAGAAGGCAGAGAGGACCTCGTTCTGGCCCTACTTCCGGGCTTAGCAGTCTGGCCTTCTTGCGCTGGGTGTGGCTGCCTGCATCCAGGTGGAGGTAGTTCCCTGAAAAATCTGGAAGGCGAGAAATAGATGGTGTTTACATGATTTTAATCCTGTAGATTAGTTGAATTTTAGTAAAATAAATAAAATCAAATATGAGGCTAAGCCCTTGTTTGACTCGTCAATAACCATAAGAAGGCATTTTATTGCCTTTTTCAACAGAGAGTTTTATTTAAATTGTAACTTCAATAAAATTTTAGAATTTAATATTGAAAATTGTTTAATTTTAACGGGCTCTGCTTTTTAAATGTACTGAAAGCACCAGAAAATGCACAGTTTTACTAATTGTACTGGTGTAATTCAAATTTTTTATCGCTTTGATATAAACACAGCAGTATAACTTAGAGTTTTATTTATAATGAGATTTTAGTCTGCTCAGTTCTGCCTACTTTGAGCTCCTTTCAGAATGAGATGTTTTAGGGCTTCTTGTCACTTTAAAACCAAATAAGCTGCTGGCCAAGCCCCAAAACATTTACACTTACATGTGAAAATGGCTGCGAATAGAGGCACAATTGTACAACTCTACATCTTTGAAAAGCAGGAGTGGAGCCTCCTCCACAACCAACAAGAATAAACCAAGTGGTTTATGAATAGTAAGCCAACAGTGAAACGCCTGTCTTTTACAGCAGCCATTGTACAGTGCATAACCAGCTGACCAAACATGTTGGAGGTCTGATTAAGATGTTAGGTGACAGGTTGCGGATTGGGTTGCTGGGTAACGACATAGCGTGTCTCGGCAATCAGGATGTTTTTGAAATGTTTCCTTTTCCAGACACAAAAAACCATTAACTTAATGCCAAAAAACTGTTGGGTCTCAAACAGTATTTGAGACCTAAATGGATGTTTAAAAACATGCAAAAAAATTGAGTTTGCATCATAGGCCTCCTTTAAATGAAGCCTAATCACAAACACAAAGCTTTATAACAAAGTCATTCTGTCTTGGAACAGTTTCACTCTTTTTTTTTCATCTATGTCCGTCTGTCCATCCATCCATCTCTCAGAATTACAAGAAATGTTGAGCAGTTTTTGCAGCACTCTGTGCTCAATAAATAATGCATTAGATTTGAGGTAGCTCAGCTCTTCACTTGGAGGCATTGAGAAAAGGGGGACCTAAATTACCATTGCTCATTAAGTACACTTAGGGAAAAGTTGCAGTGTTTTTCTGTCGTTCCACGTTTGATCTTGGCTGACGTACAAAGGGAAGGAATTAATTAAAAACTCTCTATGGGAGAAACAGAAATGTAGAACTGGCTCTGAGGGAAAGAGGAAAAAAATCCTGTTTCTCTTGATGCTATCTTTGTACATGAGCGTTGGTCCCACTTTCAGTCTCCTTGTTTATGTTTACATCTTTATTTGTGTGTTTCAAGGTTTGTCCATCAATCATTAACTTGTTCTGAGCTCTATACTAAAAGCATTTATTGCTGCTATAAGATGTGCATACATTTCTGCACAAGGCTGAGTCTTCAATAAGACGAGATCATAAACTAACATTTTACTTCTTGGCACATTGATGGAAAATTCTCCACCTTGTCTTTAATGAAAGAATGTTGGTGTAAATGTCTTGTAGTCTTTCTTTTTAAAGCATTTTAGGAGTGAAAATATTATAAGTCAAATAATCACGTCATTAGCAGAGGAGGTATTTCAGCCATTTGATTCAGATGTGTTGGTCAGGGACGCATCTAAAAGTTGCAAACATGTCGGAAGTTGAAATCGCCTTGACTGCAGTGTCAGAGTCCTGGGTTATTCAGATGATGTCTTTTGAACAACGGGCTACTTCAACATACCGCCACAAAAAAAGGAGCATTTTTTTTCTATGTGTATAGCCCACCGTGAGAAATTTCAGCACATTTCAAAAAAGAAATAAAATAACTTATGAGCTCTGTTCTGGTTGGCTTTTCTCTTTTTTAAATCCCCCAAAAAGGACTCTTAATGGCAGGGGCTGCCGATCAGATTTGCATATGCAGACAGCTTGCAGACGGGGTGCCACGTTAATGTTGCTGTAGAACAAGACTTAATGTCATGTTGCTGTCAAACAAGGAGACAGGGGCGCTGCTAAGTCAATTTCACATCATCACATAAACGTACTGGCAAACACACACACACCCAGACACACACAGAGCGCAGCCCAGAGAGACAGGCGTTCGAGCTTTGCCTTGTGTCACGGTTCAGCTTTTTTACGGAGGAGTTGTCCAGTCAACCGTGAACTTGATGGTTTCAACAGATACGATTAAAACCTTGCTACGTAGCAAGGTCATATATGTGTGGGAAGGAAGTGAACCCACAAACTTTGAGTGTTTAGTCATAGGTTAAAGTTATGGTGTGGAGAGGTGTGTGGAGCATTGAGCACTGCAAAACCCCAAAATCCTACCAAGTATTTCTGGTCTAGTTTCTAGAGCAAATATCTTAGTGCACTTGAAATAAAACAAAACTTACAAATAACTTTGTAGAAAGATATAAGACCTTGTTTTAAAAACGTCTTGTTCTATTGGCAGATTATTTCACTATAACTACGTTTTCATCAGTATTAAGGGATTATTAATTTGTACAAGCTCCTATTTCTTGTTGAAAAATTACTTGCAAGTTTTGTATTATTTCAAGTGTAATAAGATATTTGCACTAGAAAGACGACAAAATACTTGGCGAGATTTTGTGTTTTTACAGTGCATAGAGCTGAAGAGTAACAGTAACACTCCTGTCAAAGCTATCAACTCATCTAGCTGCCCTGGGCAATGTGCGTGCACCTTATAGATGTGTAAGCTTTATGATAACGTGTAAGTGTGATTGATAAAACAGTCTTAGTTATCCTCCTGCTCTTATTAAAGATGCACAGATGTGGAGAAAAGGAAAGCACCACTGAGGGAAATGGAAGAGAGGTCAGCGAGGAGAGAAGAAGGCAATCTGACTGATGGAGAAAGAGGGCTGGAGGTGGAAAATGGAGAGAAAATGCTAAAATTATACAAAGCAATGTGAGTTGAAATGGAGGTGAAGAGCTTATAACAAAGGGATGGATTGAAAGAGGCATGGTGCCGTAAGGGGAACAAAGAAAAATGAGACGAGGACTGAGAACAGAGACAGTTTTGTAAGAACATTAGAGGAAAGAAAAATATATGATAGCTAACAGGGGGAAAAAAGGACAGAAAACCCAGATGAGTGTAAGGAACAAAGATATACCCATACCAGACACTTTATTAGCAAAGCTTTATCAGTATTTGACTGAACTCATTTTCCTCCAGAGCTTCCATAGTTCTTCATGGCATGGGTATTTGAAGGTGCTTTAAACACTCTGCTCTTTTGGTCGGGATTGACATCTCAGTATCATGCACTTGTGGCAGATTTTGACGCCGGTCTCTCACTTTACAACAAACAAAAGGGACTGAGATTTGACTAATACTATTTGACTGTGGAGACCATTGAAGTACAGTGAACTCATCGTCATGTCTGTGAAACCACATTTAATTTATCGGAGCTGTGCATTATTCCATTATTCTGCTCAGCTCCAACTTCAAAATGTCTCCTTTACTGTTTCCAGATAACAAAATGCAACAAGTTTCTGCTGCAAACACCTGAAAAGCTATCTGTGCTAACCAGCAATTGAACAAGTGTACATAATAAAGTGGCCAGAAGGTGCATAAAAGACTCAATACACAATGAGAGATAAAATCTGCGCAAAGAGCAAAACTAAAAGAGAAAATACAAACAGTTGTGTGGGTGTTACATTTTGACAAAAAGAGGGGAAAATAACAATACAGACAACTCAGTAAACTAGGTTATAGGAGAGGAAACTCTTTAAGTTAGCATTTTTCTCCAACCTTTAATTAAGGCACTGTACACACTTTCAGGAAATCAAGAGAGAAATCCTTGCATCATGGTTGCTTCCAGTGGTTCCTCACAGCATTGGGATGTGTGAGTTTTCTCAACCAGACATACACTTTGATGTTAATTAGCTTAAAAAAGCTTTGTTCTAAGAAAGGTTTAAGACTTGTTTAGAAATTGCCTGAAAAATAAGACGTTTCTTGAAGCCGCCTGCAAACAGCTTAAAGAATTACATATATTCTTGAATATTTCAGTATGGTTGAGTTACTATTAATTTTTTAGTTTTAAACCTGCATAAGATTCAAAAATTACAAAGTCCACATGCTGTGTAAGTTACATGAAAAGTTAGATTTCCTCTTGGAGCAATTATCTTTTTTTGTTGAAAAAAACCCCCTGCAAACATGAAATGTGTCGCTGTTGTACTCCAATATCAAATATAATTTTGCTAGTCATCTTTTCCAGTGAAAACACTGTGATTAGGGTAAACAACAGGGCTCCAGAGTGTTCCCAATATGCTTAAGGCAACACAGTCAAGCTGAGCCAGTTCTGGTTGGAAGTAGAAACTAAACAAAAAAAAAGAATGCCATTCACCGCTGATAACACGGTTAAGTCAAGTCTGTGCATTTAGACATGGACAAAGCAGAGTCATAAATAGAGACGTCACTTTGTGTGTGACAGAAAAAGTCAGAAATGTAAAAAACAGTGTATTCCTGAGAATCTATGTTTGTTTTACATGTGAAGGCAGCCATACTAAATTTATTTTGGTTGGTTTCAGATGGTTTCCAAGTTGAAAATTTCTTCTCAGATGTCATTCTCTTTCAGATTTCCCACTCAGATCTCCAAAACACGAACCTTAGCTGTACATGGATAATTTATTAACACCTATTGCTCCTATACAGGCGCCTGCATCCCAAATGTACAAATACAAAAGCTTTTTCTGATGCTTTAGAACAATTTGTTTTGAGATACTAAAATTATGAGATGAAAAACCTAAAGATTTTAGGCATTTAATTTTCTTTATTGTACTTTAAACTGGAAGTCAGCAGATAGGCTTAACCCCTACTAATTTCTCTCATTGTAATCCCTCAAAGCGAGTCTGCTATGTTTTTTTTTTTGACTTATTAGCTGTAACAAGCATTCACAGAGATTGATTGGCGAAGCTGTGTGCTTATATACAAAGCCATAAGCAGAGGTGATGAAAAAGAAGCTTCATTTAAACCTCCTGCCTTAGCCACAGCAGGGATGCTCTAAATTATAAATAATCATAAGTAAAAGGCTATTTCACTTGCTCTAAATTATTACTGTTTTGGTATCATCTCAGTGAATGATTGCTGTGCTTTACTTTTCACGTTGATAATCTTCAGAGGTGTCACTGTTCTTACTGTCTGATCCCAGCGACAGGTCCTGCCATGTCCCATGAGTGTTATGTCCATTTGAGCCGCCGCTGGCTCCGTGCAGGGTCCAGCTCACACCTGAATGGGGATCAGCCGACCAGCCGCACAAACTCTTCTCAAAGTCACACACGGCCGACAGGGATGGCGTCGTGGCTGTGAGTTGAAAAGGAAAGACGGATCATGAATAAATACGCACAGTGCAAAATCACCAAATGTCACCAAACATTTTTGGTATTTCTAACACAAACGTCTTAGTACACTTGAAATAAGACAAAACTTATAAATAACTTTGTATAAAGATATAACAGCTTGTTTTAAGTCAGCAATCCCTCGTTCCACACACACATAATTTCACTTATAACATATGAAAACTATCTTGTTTTAAGTGAAATAATCTGCCAGGGGAACTAGTACACTTTTTATCAATTTGAAGGATTTATAATCTTACAACAAGCTCCTATATCTACTAATTTAGTATAATTGAAATAAGACAAAACTAAGATATATGCACTAGGAACAAGACCAAAAAATACTTTTTTTGTGTGTGTTTTTAGTAGTGCATAAAGAAAAGAAACACTGAAAGAGACACAAAAAGAAACAAATGATTAAAATTTTCTTTTTCTTTTTTAAGAAAGAAAGGAAGAAAGAAAGGGACAGAGAAAGAAGGGAAGAAAGCACACATTACCCATGAAAAAATTTTTTTCTTGGCGTAATTATTTATTCTTAGCTATATTGCTAACAAGATTAAAAAGGCTGATTATCTATTTGATGAAAGAAACAACACAAAAAGAAAAATGATCTATCTATCTGTCTGTCTGTCTATCCAATCTTTTCCTATGTAAATAAAATACATTGTCTTCACACTTTCAGAATGTATTATCTTTTATATTTTGCCTGGCCGTGTGTTAGAAATTAAATGCAACATATTCTCTTTTATTCAGTACTATTGGATTTCTCTTGGGAGAGTTTAAAATTAAACTTTGCCTTTTCTTCTGTTTTGATTAAGCTGAGAGATTCATTGTCTTTATTTGTTTTGCCATTTAAAAAAAGATCTTCACAAATACAAAAGGAAGGGTAAAGGAAAGACGAGAGTAAAAATGTAAACCAAGAGAACATAATTCAGTCAGGGACTACTAACCTAACACTCATAAAATGAAAGAAGGCAATAAAGTAAAGGTTGAGTGGCAAAAAAAGTATAAAAAAAGATTGAAAGAAAGGAAATGAGATGATAAATTATTCCAACTAAACGGCAACTGCTGTAGATAAACTCCAGTGAGGCTACTTGCTTGATAGTCAGTTGACCTATAGCTGTGAAATGATACACCAGTGTGAGTCTGGTTGTGGGAGCTTATTTCCCCTCAAACAGAGCTTCCTGTGGGACTCTGAATGTAACAGACTTCAAAGCCCAGAGGCTCTGTGGTGCACAGTGACATCATGGCTGTGACCTTAAGAGAGTAAGTGTGTGTTTTTATGGGTGTGGATGTGACACAGTTAGAACTAAATGCATGTGTAAGAAATCTGAATTTGTTGATGCGGTGATGCTTATGAGGAACACGGTGTGCTTACCTGATCTCATTGTAGGAGTCGTCTCCTCCAGTCTGGGCGTGGTGGTGCTCACCGTAACAGTGGTGATTTCTGTCAAGAAATGATAGATTTATTAATATAGACACAAAAGCATGAAGGAAAGATTTCAAAACTATAACACTACCACTCTATGAGCTGATGTTTTAACTTACAATGCTGACAATTGTCTTCTATTTTTGTTTTTCTCACACTTGCGTGTTTCAGATCAAACATATGGTAATGATATCTCATTTATTATAGGAAAATAACTCTCCAAACCAACCAGGCTGATGGCAATTCTTGCCGCCAACAGTGGCACGACCAGTTAGGAGTCATTAGTTTCACACGTAAAGCCAGACTGGTTTGATTTCTTCTTAATAATTAATCATTTTAAAACCCTCCAAGCCTCTGGTTCTAATAAACCCTTTTATACTGTTACCTATGAGTCTTAAAACTTCCTTGAATGCTCAGGCATCCCTCCCCCCCACACACACACACACGTGAACTCACACCACAGAGCAAGAAGTTAGTGTCTTTTTATTGACGTAATGGAACAGAAGATTTCTGGCTTGTGTGGCAAAAACACCAGAAGCTTCTCACCAAATTAGTCTCTGAATCTGCTCCTGCCTTTTACGTCGTTTCATCCCTCCCTTCGACTCCTCAAACCTTCTGCTGAGCACACCTAATCTGTCTCTACAAAAAAAACATCGCTAACCCCCCTGAAAAATCGTTGCTTCTGCTCACATAAACAAAGATTTTGCCACACATACATGCACGTACACACGCTGAAAGAAGGCTTTTTTGCCTCTCTGCCAACAAACTATAGAAGTGAAATCCTATCTAAGTGTTGTTTCTGTTTTACTACAGCTGCAATTTTCTTCTTCATAACTCCGTCTCTCACTCTCTTCTCAGCCGCCTCTCCTTGAGTTATATTTTGATTTCCACTGCCTGCTTTGCTTTCATATGCCCACAAATCTCTTTCTCTTGTGTTTCTCATTTCTCTTCTTTCCACAATCTCTTGTTCCCTTCTGGAAACAGCAGTGCTTTGCATGGCAAACCTCAATTTCTTCAACTGTTTTTTTTTTTTTTCAAAGATTTTGACCGACCCCTCGGTAAATCTATGGCTGCTGTTGATTTACCTCTTGTTCGGTTGTGGTGCAAGTTATGCAAGTTTTGAATTCTCTTTTTGTGTGCTTAAAACTTGATAAAATATTGTCCTTGCTACTGCTGATAGATGTCTAAAGTACATCACCTTGCAAAGATATTTATACCCTTTGAGCTTTTCTATATTTTGTCATGTTATGAACCATATATTTTAATGTATTTTATTTGGATATTAACATGATCTGGATTTTTTTAGGAGTAGCTGAGTAAAATAGATGTAAACAAATGTGCAGGACAGTTTGCATATTTTTAAAATGTATAATTTAAAAAAAAAAAAAAACGTCCGTCTATCAATTATCTACTATTTTGTGTTGGGTCTTATCCTCTGGTATCCTACATGTTCGAGATGTTCTTCTGGCTTAACAGACCTAAAGCAAATGAAGGGACCATTATGAGTTTGCATCACAATTCGACAATATACCGAGGTAGCAGTTGAGTGTTGTCGGCGCAGGTAAACGATCAAAACATGCAGGAGACTGGCTCTTGAGTACTGGATTTCTGAAAGTGGTATTTTGGATTATTAGCATAAGTGGGACTAAATAAAAAATGTATGTCACACTTTCCATATTTTAATTTACTAAAACTTTTGAGAAAAACGCATAATTTTTCATCCGCCTCACAGTTACACACATTTTTGTCGGACTGACAATTCCCAATAGAAAACATTAGCTAAAATGTTTGAGAGACATAAATACTATTGTAAGGCAAATAAATAAAGAACAATGCTGCACAGATAAAACATGTATATTTAAAGTCTGGGTCTTATCTGCTGACATGAAGCTGTTTTAATCATATGCCCTTTACTTGCTGTAATTAGCCCCTCTTCCAGTAGGAGACAGGCAGGCTTAAGAAAAGGATACGTGACCCATTTCACCTCATGGAACCATTTTCCTAATTAGTGACCACACACAGCTTCCGGAAGGCTCCTCTATCCGCTCCCATCTTTCTTTCACCTGTCAAATCCAGTTTTGAACTCTGTCTCTGCTATCCGCCCCTTTTACTTCCTCTATTGCTCATTGGCTCCATCATCTATCCCTTCACCCTCTTTCTATCTATCAGCATCCTCTCTGTGATTACTATAAAGGTCAACCAAGTCATTTTCTGAAACTACTACCAGGAATTATTTATTGATGCATGAGGAAAAAAGAAGAAATGTTTAAATGGGTCAGTGTGATCAGCTACAGCAATGTGCCTTTAGTGTTTGACTCGCTTGTTTAAGGAAAACAAACACACATGCTAAACCCTAAGAAGCAGAAAGTGTCACAGGCACATTGGCTCATTGTAAAGCTGCTGACTGAGCAGGGTGAAACGGAAACAGAAAAATCTGTTCAATTATGGAAAGAGCTCTGGGTGTAAATCTACCTGTGTCAGCCTGAATAACGGCTGGTGGAGCACCGAGTGACTGTGTGTTTGTGGGGAAGACGGAGAACGTTCTTGCTACTCAATTACTTTCAACATGGTAATATTTACTAAACGCATTCTCAACCATTTTTACATTATTGGTTGCTGCAGATCTAAATCACTTCACTGATAATTGTGTTCATTAGCAGCAGTGGACACCATACCATACCACACAGTAGTTGTCTCACCATATTAGGCCACATTAAGATTCAAGCAACAAAAAGTTAAATTTGTTGTTTTTACCTTAAAGGTGGCCTATTATGCTTAAGGTTAGGATAAGTCTATGAACTATACACAACAAGTTTATTACGTTTTTTGTACAAAATCATTCTTAGATACAGAGATTTTAATCCAATCAGTTCTGCCGACTTTGAGCTCCTTTCAGAATGAGCCGTAAACCACGCTTGGCAATGGCAAAAGAACATGCTATTCATGTAAAGGTTATGTGTGTGAGATATGTGTTTGTCTTCATTAATCAGGAAATAACAGGAATACACACGTTGACCTAAATTTTCCTATTTTACAGCTAGAGTAACAACTTTTACACAACTTTTTACCAACTTATAAAGTTGTTTTAAACAATTGGATACATGGCTTCGTAAAAAAACAAATTTATTTTGTAACCAATGAGCAAAAAACAAAAAACTTCTAAGTTTACTGCAGAGAATATGTGCCAACCAGTTATTTTTGAAAGAATGCAACAAAAAATAATTCCCTCTATTTTATTGGAATTGTGTGCTTTGGTTAAATGAGATTGAGCTTGTTGGCACCAAATACTCCAGGTGGGTTTGGAGTGAAACAAAGCTCCACTGTTTAGTGTGGCGCAGAATCTGTGATGCTGTGGGCCTATTTCTGGTTGCAAGGCATTATGGTTTTGAAAATCTTGTATACTCCGATTCTTTATGAAAACTGAAACTTATCACTGCATCTTACAACCAGATATTAATCAGAAACATACAGCCAAATGAAGAGAAATGGGTCCCTACACACAAAATAATATGTCTTCCAAGGTATGTTTTTCCCCAGTCATAAATCCTATAAGAAAACCTGTTGGATGAGCTGAAGAGGAGAGATGTTGAGAGAGCATTCACGAATATAAAAGATTTGGACAATATAAAAGATTGTCCAAAAAGAAATGGTTTACGGTGGCCTGTTAAAGAAATCATGGCAAAAATGGGGAAGCACAAACTAGTAAACAACAGTTAATATCTTAGGAAAAGTGCAGTAGCTATGCTAAAAATATGTATGTAGTTTTACAAACTTTGAAAAAGTTATGTACAGTTAAACTTTGTGCCACATTTGGAAGCACACGAAGGCAGAACATTAGCTTTTTAGAGACAGGAAACTTGGAAAATAGTGAGAACATTTATAGTTATGGCACTACAGGGAGCAGAGCATTTAAGTGTTAAAGTATTACATTAAATGCGAGGTGATGGTGGAAAACTTGAGTGTTATTCTGGATGAAAATCATGGTGGTGGTCTGAATGGCAAATCAGACAACTGCTCCTAAAAAGCAGATCTGCAGGTTTCATTCATATGAAACTTAAAGTGCCAGACATAATCATGACTCCTGCTTTGGTGGTTGAGTGGCTGAGAAAATGAGTTCTTCATGGGTAAGCTTTTTAAAAGGCTAATTGCCAAAGTACCTTATTGTAAAACAAAAAGACAATGAAAAACCAAAGTATGGACAAAGCATACTGTGGTCCATACTGGACCACAGAATGCTGTGTTTAGTTGCAAGAACAATTGCTGTATCTAACCTAATAAAAAGCATGTGACAGTGGTTCAAAAAGGCAGCAATAATGAAGCTTTAAGTGTGTCTAAAGGCGAAAAGCCGTGATCTTGACAGCAGAGATGCTAAAAGTGAGGACGCTGTTTATGTCAGGAAAATACCGGCAGTGAATTGCTCATTAGCTCACAAAGTCTGTGATTATAATTGTAGCCTTAAGTGTCAGGAGATGAGAGTTGATAAAAACGAGGCTTCTGGCAATGAATGGCTAAGAAAATTATCTTAGCTACAAAGGAAATGAGCTTAAGTGTGGAAAAAAAAGTGAGTTCGGAGTGTCGTCAGGATATGGTGAAAAAACAATGTTATTTTTACCACTCTAATAATTATTTAAAGTAACAGAGTTTCTCCAAGGTCTTCCTGAAACATATTTTGATAAAAGAGTATGTTTCTGAAACCCTGAAACATCTTAGACTGTATAGTAAACTTACAACATGTAAGGTAATTTAGGTTCTGGTTCAAATTGTAAATGCGATGTTAGACAAACGACTTAGTTTCAGAAAAAACCCCATAAAACAATCATAATAATAGCAGGCTTAAAAGTAATGTCATAAAAAAGCAATATTTTGGAGAGGTATTTGATTCACAGACTGACCAGAATTGGCCTCTCTGATCATAATGTAGGTTGGCTTGACATCAGTGCAGGCAGGCACGCAGATGGTTTCACTTGATCTTCCATTACTGAAGCTAATCGTGTCCCTCATGGGCTGCTCATAGGATCACTCCCTATAATTCTCCACATTAATAATGTGGACAGTGCTATCACCATTAAAAATGGTGATAGCACAGGTTACTTCTGCATCCACATCCAACCTGGCTCTTTGTCAGGTGCAGCTTGCCTTCAGTAAATTAAAATGAGTCTTTCATTACCTAAAGCTTATTTCAAACTCTGAGGAATTGTAAATTTAAGTCACGTAAGTTTACAAGCTTTCAGTTTACAGATTGAGAATGTCTCTCAGTTCATATATCTAAGATTTATATTCAGATGTCAGTGAAAATGCCTGCTGATCAAGAATAAACAACTTTTTAAGGGTCTTATTAAGGATGCAAAAAGTCTTCTAAAAAATAAAAATCTCTTCTTGGAACTTACAAACACAAGTCTGTCGTCAGCATAGACACTTTACCTTTCAGGCTATGTTCAGCTATGTTGAGCCAGAGTTCACATTATTACAAAGGTGGATGTCTTCAATTTTTTCTGTTTTATTTTGTCACTTTATATGTGCGTGCCATGTAGAAGCCACCATCATACACCCATTGTGTTCAAAGCATAATTTCAGGCTTTGTTTAGGCTACACAAAGAAATTTCAGTTTTGTTTAACTTGCTTCATAGTACAGCTCGATTGAAAGGCATAGAAGCTTGACCGAAAGTCTCCATAATTCATTTACGTAATTTCATCTCCAAATCAGGGAAAGTCCTGTAAAAACACACTGTATGTGAGTTAATTTTTTCATGAGATATTAAAAAGATCATAGATGGCTGCATTAAAGGACGGAAAATGGAGAAAATAGGCAAATATCTGGGAAATTCCGTAAAGGCACGGCGACTCAAAGCGAAATATTTATTTTGGAAAAGTTTGATCTTTTTTGCACACAGACATGTATAAACAGAGGTAACCACAGTAAACCTTAGCCCAACTCTAAGTGCTTCCATGTGTAGTATCGCATGAGGGGAAGAGAAGCAACAGAGCTGCTGGACTGTCCTGAAGTAAATCAAAGATTGCTAGAAACGACTCGAAAAGCTTATCTGCTCTTGCTGGTTTAAATTTCATTCACTCAGTACCAAAACATCCTGCTGCTGTGTCACTGCTGGAAAACAAATCTAAGCCAGGGGCAAAACGCAGCTGTCTTTTGTCACTGCACTGGTGATGTTGCGGTGTAACCTGGATCTCTGATTCTCTATTATCTTTACTCTGTTTTTTTGGAATGAACCTACTACATGAGAGTCTGGCAGCAGCCTAGGATGACTTAAACTTGTGAGGATATTATTTTTCAGTCCAGAAAATTGGAAGTATGTTAACCTTTACCCAGATTTATATTAAAATATAAATCCTTTATTGAGATCTTTGTTTAAGCCTTTTGTCAAAACAGTAAATCCTCTAAAATATCTGCTTTTACAGCACTGCTCTCTTTGTATTATAAATAATAAAATGTCTCCAGCTCAATATACAACACTTACGACACTGGGAAGCTCCTTTAGAGCCAGACCGCAGCATCCTCAATGCACAAAGGAGGGCTAACATAGATCTTTCCTCCCTGCAGCTGTTAGACTGATAACCAGCATTGCTCCAAACAAACCAAATGAAAAACGAAAACAGATTCTAACAGCATAACGTCTCAGTCTTTGGGAAATATTCATCTGACCACAGTTACTTGACAAGAGTAACATTTATGCTGGATTGCGCAATACACATATTGGCTATTACTGCACAATACTAAATTCACAAATTATACTAATATGCTTTTCAAATCAATATTGTTTTTACTTAATTTTTTCAGTTATGTCTAATGTGTGTCTGTTGTGTGTTTCTATTTGCCTTTTGTACTGACTATGGCTCAATTTGTAACATCAAGGATGTTTTGGACATGCTTAAAAAACTGATTTAAAGCTATTTTCTTTCTCGCTGTATGCTGTAAGGAAATGTGGTTCTATGGCTCCAATGAATATCTTTCATCATGAAGTCTCTTAGAGTTATTTTCATTTGGTCAATGGTCTTAATATATCATATTGCATCAAAGTAAAGTAACCCAAACACCGTCAGAACCAAACATGGAGTGCTGACAGAAAAAAATAAACTAAAATACAATGCACTAATGTACAATTACAGTCATAAAATCTTGAAAACAATTTCATTGCACTTTCATAAGGCCTTTCGAAAACATTTCTGAACTTTGGCTGCTCTTTCCATTATTTCTCATGTCTGGTATTTGAACACGTACTGAAGAATGTTGTTTTCCCTATGAAGGCACTAAACTTTAACCTGTGAAACTTGCAGGCATAAATCTCCTAAACCAAAGAGATGAATCAGTGTTGAAACAACAGAAATCTCAATGAACCATTTTTTAGTAGGATTTCTTACCCCTTTATTAATGACAATCTTCCACAAAAACAAATTTTTTTGGTTGAATCTATGATAAATAAGAAATGTAAAAGTAGATAAAGAGAAACCAATTAATGATCAATTAAGGAATGATCTCTCAGCATCAGACCTTACTTTTACGCTATATGTATTTTTGGGAAAGCCCCTCTTTTTAATACAATACTGTTTGCTGTGCAAAACAAATAAGTGAAAAGGCAGCCAATGTACACAGAAAACCTCAAACTATTGATCACAGCTAAGAGTAAAAAAACAAAAAAAAACTGAACAACGCTGTCCACAAAGTCAATCATTTCATAATTCAATTTAGTGTTGACTCCAATATTTTTCATCAATATAATAAGCTTCCATTTGTTTTCTTTAATACCTGTGTTGTGCTTTTCCAGAAATTTTGTTGTAAATGTTATTGGCAAGTGAAAAGGGAATGAGTGAGTGGGTGTAACTGAGGACACATCCCCCTGATCACATGAGAATATCTGAACTGCAGCCACAACTCACATGTGATAGTAATAAGCAAAGCTGGACTTGACACTCACCAACACACACGCACAAACTCGTAGTTGGCAAGAGTCGATATGATTGGCTGAAAACCTGGAACAGCAGAACAACTCCAGAATGTTCTCAAACTATCTGCAGCACGTCCTCAAGGCTGCTGTAAAGCCTTGGACTCACTTTGTCCAGAGAAAAAAACCCAACAAAGTAAAGATGTTTGTTTTTTCTTTCACACATTTTCAACCGTGAAGCATAAACATGCCATTTCCTTCACCTCATATAATTACATGTGTTTTGAATTCCATTCCTCTCCATTCAATATGCTAAAAATAAAACAAACAGTAAAATTAGTATTTTCTCTGCTTATTTTCTTGAGTACAAAAGTCTCTGCAGCGTTTTGGCACTCCTGGTGTGAAAACGGCATAATAAATGGTTATTATGGAGAGCTGGGGAAGCCATAAATGCCAATGTTTACCACAGAGAGCTGTGGTAAACATTGAACTTTATAGATTTTTGTGGCAGCACTGCATAATCTAGTCCCTTATAAAGTTACAGAAAGCAGCCAATAAGTTTGATAAAAATTTAACCAATGTACCTGATAAGCTCCAAAAAGTACCATTTTAAGTCCTTAAAAGTATCCAGTACACGTTCCAGAATTAACCCAAAAAGTTTTGGGACTTTTTGGGTTCATTTTATTGATACTTTCAATAAAATCACTTTCAATAAGTGATTTTATTGAAAGTATCTTAAGAAAGATCAGGAAAAGTTCAGAAGCTTCTAGTATTGAGTCCAAGCAACTAAGTCTAAGTTCATCCTAAAATGTAAATTCTTTTAACTTTTAATTAGATATCTGACTGTAAATATAGGTAAGTTTAAACAAAGTATGCTGTACTTCAATGGCATGTTCTCTTGTATTACCAATTTTAAAGAGCAGCCAAGAGAATCAGGTCAATTTATGCTATCTGTATACATCAGGTAATCAAGAGGTTATTGATTGCTAAGTTAAAGTTACTTTATAACTTATACCAAACAAACTTGTTTTATATAATCTCTTGGGGATAATTGCGACTTAGTTGATGTGTGAGATTGTACTGGTCTAACAGAAGCCCGTTTAATCTAAGATTACACCTCAATACTAGGGGTAATTGTGGATGAAGCTTGATTTACAGAAACTTTCTATTAATGCCTTATTCTGAGATTTTTCACTTGGTAGTGATCAGAAACAATCCATCAGCCCTGAGTCACGCAAACTAATAGCTGTATAACCACAGGTTCCTTTTGCCACGTCATTGTGGTTTTGTTGGACGAATGAGGCAAAAAAAGACATTCTCAGAGTTGGGCTGCCAGCACCCAGATTTTCCATGATTCTTGGAGCAGAAGTAGCTGATGATTAAAGACAAAACTATTAGCTTCATTGGGATTCAGGATGCAAGGCGCTTTCACTCTCAGTCTTTACTTGTTGCCATCTCTCAGTTACTTTCCTCAATAACTCCACCGATGAGAAATGAAGCATGTATTGACACAAATAAGAGCTAACCTTTTAAAACCTTTATGCCAAACAGGTGTGAGTGTGTATTTGTGTGTACATCTGTGCCCGCTTGCGTGGCTGCCAACAGCTAGGTGTGGAGTGAAAGAGACGTGAGCACAGCAGATGTTCTGATAGCTCACTCTTTTAAAAACATGATAGGAACTGGCAGCTTGTAAGCTTTCGGTTCACATCCAATAGTTGAGGTTACAGCACCTAAATTACACGTTGCCTCCGTAGCTAGCGTGGATGATTGGAAATGAGCAGTAATCTTTTGGCTTTTGTTTCTGTGTTTGCACCGAAGGTTTTTACACAATAATGAGATGCTAAACTACATTTTATTGTGTGTCCCTGAAGAACCCATGAATCTGTTCTTTCTTTGTTTTTGTATTGGATTTTTGGAGCTGGGATTGTCTCGTTCATGTGAGGAAATTGTTAGGTCAGTGCACTTGATTGTAGAAAATGAAAACAATACAAGGCTGGTAATGGAAAAGCAATTTCTTTGCCTGTATGTTTGAATAGTAAATAAAGTAAACAACATGAGTAACTACTTTAGTTGTTTTTTTTAAAAGTATATCAGTAATTCGGAGAATAGATTGTTTCTTATTTGTGCCAAAGTCAAGTTGGAAAGAAACTGCTCTATTACTTCACGTTCGTTACAATGACAAGAAGCCTAAACACTAACCAGGATTGGAAATTTTGCATAATATTTATTCTTTCCATAATAAAACTCCCATTGTCCATACTTAAAATAAGAAAAAAATTTGTTTTTTTTGTACCCTATAATATGGAGCATGAAAATACAAAGGACGGCTATAATGACTTTTTTAAAAGCAAATATTATCTGCACAACTTTAATTTTGTAGATTTTCTTTAATACAGAAGTAGTGTAAACTAAATATGCGCTAAAAGCTCAAATATATACAGATACCCCCTTTAATATTTGGTTAAATGTAACTTAGAAAGTTGCAAAGGTTCAACAAGGTTCTGGCAAAATTTTTCAGCTGACATCCAACGCTTCATTTTTATTCCCCTTTTTATCTTTGCGTTCTAATCTGACAGTTTCAACATGAAAATATTTTGACATCTCACTGGCTTTCCAGCAGTTTCCAGTTCATTACAGGCTTAAGCCCAAGTGATTATTGAACATTCTGACCATTTTACTTGACATCTTGCATATCGGGTGCAAGATGTCATTGGATACAATTTGGCATCCCTGTAGAAAAAATTATCTCAAATTCATCAAAATTGGTTTACATGAAGTTTATGGTGTCACCTACCCAAAGCCTCAACCTCAATTTAAAATATGTGGAATACACTTAGAAAGCCAGAAAATCTACCATTTTTAATGGTAGATTTTCTGTTCTTTTGCCAAGAACAGTGATCAGATGTTCATGTAACAAACTTGTTGGTGGTTTAAGTGTTTGTCTTTGAGGTTCTGCTTTCTGATGGATGTTTAACCCAAAAACTGTGATAAATATCTGAGGTTGTGTGAAGAATTGTGGCGCTATTTGAATTAGATATTATTCCATCTAAACTCAAATGTCTTGTTTTTCTAAATCATTCAAGTTTTATGTTGTATTCTGCTCTATAAAAAGGAATAAAACATTGTAATATAAAAACATTTCATGTACCTCATGAGTGTATGACCCAAGCTGCATCAAAAGGAGCAAGAGAAACAAATAGCATGGAGATCAAATGTTGTGATCCTCCTCTTGTTGAGCTCTGCAGATCTCTTCCAATCTGCAGCCCTGTCTGTGCATATGAGTGAATTTATAGGAGAAGCCCACTTAAGCCCACTAGAGTTGAATGTCTCTGTCTTTTTTTTTGCAAGCCGTTTCTTCTGTGTAAACAGCTGTGCTCAGTGGACTGAGGAAGATGCACAGCTAAATTCATCTTTTCTTCTAGAACAAAACAAACACAAACAGGAAGGAAATAGGTACTTCTGTTGTCACTTATATATCTAGGAAAATGACTGTGACTTTATACGTAATGTTGTTTTCCATTGCCAAAAACAGATGGTGAAAGTTAAAGTTAAGAAGTACGCTTATCTCGCTGTGTGGCTTTATTTATAGGATGGTAGCAGGAGCAGTTGCTATGATGTTCAAGTGAAGTGGGAATGAACTGTTATCATGTCTAATGCACAGATTACATCCAGAGGGTGAACATCTGGCAAGCAGACACAGACAGCCAGACCAGCAGACAATCACTGCAGCCAAAGAGCAGTAAAGATGTTGATCTTTGCAGAAATGGCAGCTGATTGCTTATGATTTGCATCAGATGCAATCGTAAACAAGGCATATGGACAAAAATAGGCTGTTTGACTGCTTGTATTTTCACAAAAGGCATAATGTTTATCTTAAAAAACAATTTTTTTAATTGTTTTTTAATGTGAGGTTATCTGTTTGCACTTTAGGGAATTTATTCACTAGAAATGAAGGAAAATTAGTGTTGAAAATGAAAGCAATGGCTATAATAGTTAAATGTAGAATTGATTGGTTTTAATTTCCCACATAAATGAGCCGTTCTAGTCTTCTTAATTGAAATGAAACCTACAATTATGTCCTCAATAAAAGCAAATAAAATATCTTTGAATGCCTTTATTATTATTTTTAGGTGTTTTGCTCTCACTGGCAATGTTGTCATCAGATGCTATGTATTAGTACAGCTGATAAAAAGATGTGGAAAAAAAGTATTTAATCTAGTTGGATTCTTCTGAAATTGTTAGTGAAATCATGGTGCTGTAATAAATCATGAATTTTTAAAAATGATTTTTACACAATAAATGTGACCAGAACAAGCAGAGTATTCTCCTGTTCTTCCAGTGTCCCCATCACAAGCAGCGTACTGGTTGGGTCTGACACATCTGGGATATATTGCTCCCTTTGGGCACTTTCTCTCACCCAACATGCACTCACAAGTTCAGAAATACACAACTGTATCCGTCAGCTGCAGCCAACAGCCCCAATCGTGTCCACTGGGAGCAGGTACATGTCGTTTTTTGTTCATGTCTTCACCTGTCAGATGCCGCAACGGGACTGAAGTAGTATAATCAGAGGCAACAAAAACCAGAGGCGAGCCACACCAGCAGCATTTTTAGAGGAGCAATGGATGGCAAGTTAAGGTCTGACTATTTTATACAACAGTGCAGGACATTAAAAAGAAAAAAAAATTACAGATTTACTGAGAAGCTATCCATTGTCTCTGGTTCATTTGCTGAAGAATTTATGTAGCGCATTGTTATTGTGCAAGTTAGGCCATAAATGTAGGAGCATCGGTACAATGGCTTGCTTTATTTCTTAAAATGATTGCGCAGCAGGGGAAAGAATTGCTTGCCACAGCTAAAGTGGTCCATACTGCAATGGTGCATTATAATAAATTGTACTTTCACAGCTCAGTAAAGTAACATGTAGATTGATGGCACACATTCATCACTGTGCTAAATCACCTCTCCTTCCACACTAATCCTAAAGTAGAAGAATATTTCAAGCTAAGTAAGAAAAATCCAGATTTTTTTTAGTTCAAACAGCTCTGATTATGGACTGAATATCGTGGCTCAGCAACTTTACTGCACCAAATCCATTGCTACACATAGGAACATGTTACCAACCAAATGGGCTGTGAGCACAATGAATTACGCAGCTGGCAGCAATGAGTAAATGTCCTCTGACCTAGACGCTTTAATCCCTGTCCAGACATGTTGAAAAGCCTCCTATGGAGTAAGATTATTAACTTTAACCATAAAATATATAGAATATGAATGGGAGACAGAGACCTGTACTAACGACTGATCCTTTGTGGCATAAAGTAACAGAAGCAACACTTCACACCATGGAAAATAAAGACAAATGTTTTGAAATACAGATGCTGTTCTTTCACTGGAGCTTCTCTAATCTTACAATTTAATAAAGATCAAAGATGATGAAACACGCACAGCAAAATGGAGTATTTCCAACACTTACAAAGAGTCTAATTATTCTTTACAATTAGTCTGTATACGCCAGAAACATAACCATCATCTTTATCTTGACCATCTTTTAGATCAAATTAATGGTCATCACTCTCAAGCAGTTATAGTAAAAGAATGAAATCAATATTTTGGAATATAATCTGTTATTTACATTTTACAGTCAGTGTAAATATCTCTATTGGCACGAAAGAAATCAAATCCCTCTAAGGATTGCTAGCCAGCTTTTATGTTCCCACTGGTGTCATGTTGATTTATCTTTAGTGATGAGATCCAAGTCTGTGAGGTTAGAAAAGTTATTGCCATCACCCTGATCATTAATTCCCTCCTCATATTTTCTATTGCTGGGGTGCCCAAGCTAAGTCTTCTAGAGTTACTATCCTGCAACTTAGAGATGCATCGTATCTCCAACACATCTGAATAAAATTGCTGAATTTCCTCATCAGCATGTCATTCAGTGCTGCAGAGGCCTGGTACCGAGCCATTTATTTGATTTAAGTTCGTGACTGGACTTCGGCACCCCTGCTCTACTGGATTTAAGTCTGACTCTGACGGGGCAACTCCAAAAGGTTAATGTGACCTCAAGGCAGAAGAGACTTAAAAGATTGTGTTTAACCCACATTTGAGACACATATAAATGATTTTGCTTAACTTTATGTTCACTCATTGACAAATCCATCAAGAAATGGATGGCTATTTAATCAAAAACATGGTCAAATAAAATATAACTCATCTAATTGTGGCTACAATTAGATGAGCATTTATAAAAATATATATTTCTGCTGTTTGGATATTGGCACTATTTTCAACTTTCTCCTACAAATCTGGACACTGACAGGTGCTAATTCTGAGCTGCAACCAGACCCCAAACTAAGGGTCTCAAATTTCAGTCCCTGAGGCCCTGTGTATTGTAAATATAGGTGCACTTCATATAGAAGTTGCAGGAAACAGGCCATGGAGGACTGAAGCCTGACCTAAACAGTTCAGGGCTGTAAATCATGCTCTGTGTGTGAACTCTTACCCGGCAGGTCACATCCGAGAACCTCCATCCTCATGCCGATCCCAGCAGGTGACCATCGCTCCGGAAAAACTCTGATGTGCTGTGCAACAATCTCATCAAACCGCCGAACCTCTGGGGTATCGTAGTGGCTGTTCCCTTCAAAAATCTGATTAAGCAGATGGAAAATCATTAAATTTTTATAGTAGATTAGAAACGGTATTGTCCAAAGAAGTGTCAAATCAGATTGTGTTTGGTGTTGCGCCAATTGTTGACAATACTCACAAAAAACTCAAGTGGATGGAAGTAAATTACTATCTCCTTTTTAAGTTTCACTGACAAAGAAAGAGTAAGACTGTCTGAAGTCATGCAGCACAACTAATCAGCATTGTTTCTCTTCTCAGTGTGACATGTGTCATAGAAAATAACAAGTGTGTTGCTTTTGATTTTCAAATACTCTTTGAGGCAGCAGCCTCTGGCAACGGAAAAGAAAAGAAAAAAGAAGAGGATTTATTACAAACCTAGAGCTAGACGAGACTAGACAAGACTACTATTGGCTTCATGGATTAAGCTGTATATTCTGTCTTTAAGATTTCTAAACTAAAAGAAAAAAAACCCTCTGATGATTTTCCCAGGATGCTCATTTAAAACGACAGGCAGATGAGAGAGAACAGGATTTTTAACATCAGTAGAAAATCCCGACACTCAGTAGTGCTATTAAAGCGTTTTAAGACAGTCTCAGAAAGGAGAATGAAGAGCCCTGTCTCACGGTGCGTTAGACTGCCAGCAGTGTTGAGTAGTGATGCAGAAAAGACATTTTTAATTAACACCCATGAGAGACAAATAGGGAATGAGCGAACAAGTGGATGAGAGACAGAAAGAGTAAAGGAAAAAAGGGATAGAGGCAGAGACAGAAGCAAGAGGGCTGAGGTGATTAAATGCAATTATTTTCAGAGGGGATGCTGGAATAAAACTGTTTTTTTTCTGCTGAACAAAAATACAATAATGAGAAAACGGACAGAGAGGAAAAAGTAGAGGACAATCTGTGGGAGATTTATGAGGGATGGAAAAAGTAAGTGTTGAGAAACTGACCGCAGAGGAAAGATCATTAATTTTGTGTGCATCTGTGCATGATAATGTGCATTTTTATTTACCTTAGCAAAGCCAGTTTTGCTGTCAATGATGTAGCTCCAGTCTTTGCCATTCAAGCTGTGAGCTAGCTTGTACTTTCTCACAAAAGCTCTGTTGTCAGCGCTTGTGCTGCCCTCCAGGCCTCTTGCCCCCTGAGTTATTATGCCTCGGACCATCTTGGGCACACCTAGATCCACCTGCAATACAGAGAAACATAGTAAGATGCCTCATCAGTTCATTTAGTGCAACTCATTAATCATTTTTATGATATTAGTAAAAACAGATGGTACCCACTGAATATACCAGAAACTTAACGAAGGTGTAAGTACAAATGAAGTTATGATCAAAATGTTTAGTTTTAACATATTTTCATATGTGTAGTATTATGAAAATGCATATTCATAGACACCAGAACAGCCAAAGAGAACCAGGAGAGCCACAACTTCATTTTTAGGTGGTATTCATCCAGGACATTTACTGTTTCTTGTGAAAACTTTATGTCATTGTCTAATGAAATTTTTAAATCTAAATGTATGTGGATGACACAGTGATTTCCACACAAAATCTCTAAGAAACATCTTTATTTGAAACAAATTCAGGACACACTTTATTTCTTAGGAAATGGCAACGGTGACAGAGAAAAAACAAAAAACAAAATTGGTGTCCAAAATTTTTAATATTGCCAAATATTATATTACATTACACTGTTTGTGTGAGGGGGTATTATCAGGTAAAGGTTTATAACACCAGGACACTTTGCTATCTGCCTTATTAGACTGTTTCATGCATTATTAATGTATTTTTAAAGTCTAAACTAAAAGTTAAAACAATGTAGATTAAACATTACGTGAGAATTTACCTGAAAAGGATTCTATTTAAAAAGATATTTTACAAATTAGCTCAGCAGTGTCCAACTGAGGAGCAAAACTGTGGACTGAATCAGAAATTAGTGAGCGAAAGCCCTCATTCTTGCATACATGCATTGTTTTTCAAAGTTAAAGTCACAGACCTGTAGCCACTCCTCTCCAGCTATGGGTTGTGTCGGGTTAGGAAACCAACCCGACCGGCTGGCGACCAGTCTGGCCGCCCCCATTGAGCCGTGGATGTCCCTCATGGAGGATGCCGAGATCTGGGAGTCAGGGAGAAGCCCAGACAGCATGCCTTGCAGCTCTGAGCAGGGAGCATCTGAACAGGAAAGAGAGAGACAGAATATCTTAAGTATAAAATCCACATTTTGATAGTCAGAAAAGTATATTTTGTTCCAGAGGGCCAGATGAACTTAATGTTTAGCAGTAATAAAGCTACTGCTGGAATAATTAAGAGTCACAAAAAAATCTGTCAATAATTAGATAACATGCAAGATGGCGTCACATTTCAATGCACTGTAAACTTTTAGCTGTTTATTTTTCACTATGCAGAGTGATTTACAATAGAAATAGTTGCTTAATGAAAACTTTAAATAGACAACATGGTCGGCCAATTAGTTAGGTTGTCAAGTCAAGCCTGAAGACTGGCCAGAGTTTAAGCACTGAGAGGAAATAAAATGCTGATAGACTTTATGGTTTCAAAGTCTAGATCTCATCGCTATGCAGCCTTTCAAACATAAAGCATTTCGCCACCTTCCTAAAATATTGACCCAAGACATTTTTTTTGCCAAAAGTAATTTTTTTCCTAAATTATCTTTTGGCAAAAAATGTCTTAGACCATTATTTTAAGAAGGTGATGAAATTTTTTTATTGTCTACCTGCTATATAAGATTCTGTAATGTTGAGCAAAAGGTCCCCATTTTTGTAAAACAAATGAAAAAACTAAAACTTGAACATGAACTTAGGTTTACCTACAGCTGATGACAGAGTTGAGTACAATAGCAACACTGCATCCAAAAAATCAAGACAGTGAGAACAAGTCTCATTGAAGCACTAAGTCTGACTGTCAAGCAGATTTATATGGAGATTTGATGTGTAGTGATGAGGACACATGAGACATAGACTGGAAAATCCACCTGCTGACAGCAGAGGTTTGGAAATGTGCTGGGCAAACTGCTGGCCAGATGTTTAAAGTCTTTTTCTCTCTTCTTTTCCATAATACGATGTGCTTTAGAATAGAGGCTGGGACACCCACAGCAATAGTAGCCAGATTGTTCTGGCGAGGTTTGATTTTACACAAAACCTTTTGTTTTTAGGAGACAATGGAGAAAATTTTAGAAAATACCTCCAGGTTTGCAAGCTTTTCCCTGCTTATGGTAATTCTCAGGAATACTATAGTGAATATTTACACACATGGGATGTACACTTGTTGGTAAGAAAAGAATGTGATTTTGGTTTTGATCAACTACATAAGTGATCTATAATATAATATAACATTTGTAGCAGTGCTGGTAGTTAGCATCCTTTTTGTCATCTCAAGAAGCTCAGAGTAAAATAAATCAACCCGCCTAACTTTGCACTTTCAAAAAGTATGTCTATCATACTCAATAGATTGCCATTGTTCCCTTCCACTTAGATTTGTGACAGTGGGTTTTGACATCTGGATCTCGGTGCCATAAAATGTTGCTTTTTTGAGCAAATAGAAATGTTAAACATCTATTTACTTTTTCTTTTGTTGATGAAATATAGCTTTTCACCATTTCTTTTCCTTTTTATAATTATAATTAAGCATCCATTGACTGCCTTAAAAAAAAGTCCAATGTGTTGATAGTTATCAAAAAACATGTCATGCGTCAGTTTCACGTTTAATTTTAAGCATCTGGAACTTCAACAGTAAAGACAACACAGAATAGTGTAGTGTGATATCAAACAATGTTGTAACTGGGTCATTACTGCGAATTACGCTGCAGTTTCATCAGTTCAGCAGAAGTGGTGCAGACGTATAGCATAAATCAATGAACAGCAGAGTAAAGTGAAGGTTAAAATACACAGGGGGAGCAAAATATTGTGATGATTGTTTAATATTAGGTGATCCTAACCCTGTTAATAGTCAAAGTCCTCATAATAACATTCTAAAGAGCTTTCACCTAGTCATAATTATGGGTCTGAGGTAATTAAGAGTCAATGTTAGTCTAATGTAGGAGAACAAAATATCTTGTTTGATCCTGAAATGATTTGCTACGACATCAGCTGATGTGTTACACACCAGAGCCTCTTCCTGCTGTTTTTCCTTCACCCTTTCATTATTTTCCCATCCTGCGGCTGAAAAGTTGACACATAACTTGAACCGAGCAGTCAAAGAGGGATTCTGTGTAGGGAACTGAGCCAGAGCTCTCCCAGATAGAAAAAAAAAAGCTAAATGAAAGCATGTTGCAGATCAAAGCGGTGCTGTTTATTACAGAGACAAATGAGTTTTAATCTAATAAGCCTCAAAAATATAGCAATGTGATGAATAATGATGGAAATCAAAATGAACCAAACAATGTGACCACTACTGTTTGAAGATGTACTAGGAGAATATGGGCTCACAACAAAAAAAGGAGAGATTTAAACAACTAAAAGAGGAAAATATAGGACAAAGGAGAAAGAAATGGACAAAAGGTCAAGAGGAGGGATGAAATGACAGACCAGTGAGTGAATAGAAAGGTAGAGAGGGATGGAGACGAAGAGAAAGAAAGGGGGTGACAGTGATTGATGGTGACATTCTTCAAGTCTTTGAGGAAATGAATGTTTAATGCAGTGACGTTTGCGACAGTGCCTCTATATGGTAAATAATTCATCAACAACAAACAGCGGCAAGCTCCATGAGCTTCCTGTAGCTCTGCAACATTCAGCAAAACTTATTAGTCGTAGGTTTATTATTGTGTAGTTTTATATGTACTGTTTCTGAGCCTCAGCTGCTGGCCCTTTTTTAAATCAGGAGTGCAGTGGGAGTCGACAAGAATATCATCTCCTCTCATCCCAGCAAAAACAGGCAGATGTAACACACCAGCATGAGAGCTCTTAAATTCACACGCTTACACAAAGCAATACGCGCACAACAGCAAAAAACAGTCAAGGTCTCACGCAGGCAACCAACGTATGCTCTGATGTTTCACCCACACATGGAGCTTTTTTCCCTGTTAACCAGCTACCGCTACAGCCAGCAGAGCTCTACCTGACTGGACACGAGCGCCTCGCAGGCCTGGTGAGAGAAATAATAACCGGTACTGAAAAGAAGTGATTGATAAAGAGCTGTGGTGCTGAAATAAAATGGGATTAAGGTGAGGAAGGAGCCGCTGAAGGAGGCAGGCACCAGGAAGATTTAAGGAAGGCGAAACGGAGAGAAGCAAATGAGAGAGGACTGGAGAGAAGCGGGAATGGAAGCTGTCAGCAAAGGCAAAAGAAGGACAGAGGGAGGGAAGCCAGAATGAGGAGGAAGGGGGAAAAAAAACACGGAGACATTGAAGAGAGATGGGTGAGAGAGAAGCAGAGCAGGCGACATAAAAGTGTGATTTAAGTTAATGACATGTCACTGACTGACTGCTTTATTTCTGTCTTTATAGGCCTGTGTAGGGCATTATCACATAGTGGAAGTGTGTTCGAGTGCGAGCTTCTCTGCATGTCTATGAGCAGGAACATAATGTCTGCTAGCAGATACATTAGGTTATAAAAGTAGAGAAAAGTACATTTACTGCAGCAGAACAGGCTGTTTTACAGATGTGTACCTCCCAACTATCAAACTCTGTCACTCATTACAAAAGCACAACTAGGGTTAAGCTGTCAAGATGTTGCATTTAGTGCTCTGCAAACTTATTTATAAGTTTCAAGCTTTCTTCACATTTTGTCACATTAAACAACAAACTTTGACATATTTTATTTGGTGTGCATTTGTTTTCAGCAGCCCTGGGACAATATATTTTCAACCCGTCTAATGGTGCTTTTGCATCTGCAAGTGTTTTAGGGGCATGTTTCTAACGGTTGTGCACATCTAGAGACTGAATGTTTGCCCATTTCACTTTATAAAATACTCCAGGCTCAATCGCAATGGATGAAGAACATCTGTTAACAGAAACGATTAAGTCCTGCCGCAGATGTTCATTTGTATTTAAGTTTGGACTTTAACTGGGCCATTATAACATATGGATATGCTTTGATCTAAACTGTCTATGTGTTTAGGGTCACTGTCCTGCTGGAAGGTGAACCTACTGTCACCTTTAGGTTAGGCTGCTTTTTTACAACTTAACAACTACCTACCTGAGTCGTTTGGTGATGCTGTCAATCCTCTAATGTTCTCTAATAAAATCATGAGGCTTTCGGAGAACAGCTGCAATAAATTATACAGAGTACGCAATACATATTTTGGTTTCATACAATTTTGTACAACTTTGTGTTTGTCTATCACATGAAATTCAAGTGCAATCTGTTGAGTTCTGTGTTTTTAATGGAAAACTAAGTGGAAAAGGTTGAAGGTGTATGGAAGCTTTTGCAGGACTTGGTTCCTTAGCTCCATGATTGAC
The DNA here is from genome assembly GCA_903067095.1 of Girardinus metallicus. NCBI lineage: Eukaryota > Metazoa > Chordata > Actinopteri > Cyprinodontiformes > Poeciliidae > Girardinus > Girardinus metallicus. The sequence continues at coordinate 35,131 of CAEGAE010001196.1, forward strand.
TGCCAAAAGCCACAGAAATGGAAAATGGGCACATGAAAATGACTTGAAAAAAAGTGTGTTGGATGAAATCTCACAGCTCAAAAATGGTGCAATCTGTAAGGTGATATATAATGCAATTTGAGACTTTAAAATATAGTAGACAAGAGTGCAGGCAGGATGGTTGATAGATGCATATTTATAGATATATATTCCACCATCCTTATCTGTCATATTGTTTTGGTGTGATTGTGATTTGTGTGGGTGCTGAAATAGCCCTCCTGGATAAAAGCATATCTGTCCCCTTCAATGGCCGCAACAATGGCATCAGGGAGAGGCCCTAACTTAATAATGATACAGCAGAGCAGACACACACACATATGGACCCAGTCAGATGACTTAAAATCCTATCTTTCACAGTTTCTCGACACACAAAAACACAGACGGTATAATTAAGTTTTATCTATTTATAGTATTGAGCTGATTATGCTGGTTGAAATCGTGTTTGTTTGCCAGGGCTGCAGATGAAAGCTGAGAGCCTGTTACTCTCTGATGTTATCACCCACACATGACACTCTAGTATTATTCTATTAGGACCAAGTGTGTCTCTTTGTGTGTGTGAGAGAGATCCGTGAGTGGGAGTCAGAGAAGGGGGATATGGATATGAAAGAGCGAGGGCAAGAGTGTGAGTGCACAAGAGTGGGTGTGTTGTGGAAGAGAAAAAGAGATAAAAGTACGAACTGAATTTTCATTAGATTACACTCGTGAGAAGAAAGGGACATTTCTTCCATTTTTACTTGTTCTTTCCCAGGGAATGTTTTCGGGGAAAGGTATTTCTGCTCTGACCAAACCCTCTCACACAAACTGTGACTCATGTGTTTTTACATGAATCTCACAAAAAAAATCTAACAAGATGTACAAGCCTTTTTTATATAAAGGAACTATTTCCAGTGGCTGATTTTTTCCACTTATAACAAGTCATTAATCTAGTTTAACTAGAACTTAATTTTATCAATATTAAGGAATTATTAACTTACAACAAGCTCCTGTGTCTTTCTTGCAAGATAGCTCTATTTTATTTCAAGTGTGCTAAGATATTTAGACTAAAAACTAGAACAAATATACCAGATTTTGTGTTTTTGCGGTGTAAAGCAGGAGCGTCTCGTGAATCGGTACTCATGCTGAATTTGTATTGAAAGTAATTATGAAAATTGTGTGCTGTTCTTTTTTGACATAGTAAGTTACTTTTTTCCATGATGTCACTATCTCTCTTTTTAATCGTTGAGCGACCATATTTCAGTGCTGTAAGCACAGTCTGTGATTGAGGCTTAGTGGACAAAGAATAACCCCAGGATTATAAAACATTTTTATTTCTTATCCAGACTTTAAATAATTTTTTTTCATATTAGTTGTTATAAGATTCAAGATGTTTATAAGATTCAAAATCCTCATCTAGTTGGGTTTTATAATCTGGATCTTACTAAAATCATGAAATATTGGCTTCTGATATAGCAATCTGTCAAAGACTATAAAAGTTTAGAATGAGTGATCTATTTAAAAGCGAAGTTCCATACCTATAATGCATTGTAAATATTCAAAAAATAATAATTATACTTTTATAATGATTAAACCATACAATGTGTCAAGTTTATATCTCTGATTTAATAGTCGAGGGATCAAAAAAGCAATGATGTGGAGCTTTCTTGATCTCACAGTGCATTGCTTGTTCTCAGTCAGAAACTCAAAACCAAAACCATCAATGAGTTTACCAAAAACTCAATCAATGATATGGCAAATTAAAGAAAAGTATCTGAAATCTAAATGTATAGACTATTCCAAACCTGCAGAAGCAAATTTCAAATTTAGAGTTAAGTACATCATCATTGTTGGATACAGCATCTGCATGGCATGCTATTAAGTAATGTTGTTACTGGTTCAGTAATGTGACGTTTGAGTAGCATTTGAGTCATTTCAACTGACATGGCAAAATTACTACAGCAGATATGCAGTCGTGCATTACCTGTAATCTGACAGCCGTAGAGCTCAAACCGCAGTGCGATGCCATTCTTCCAAGTCTGAGGTCTGATTCGAACAAAGCGTGTCAGGACCGGCTGAGGGATTCGGTTAAGAACCACGTCTGTGGCGTCTGTGTTGGCATGGAATACCTGTTTGGATAGAAAATAACAGATAAGTTAATATCAATATTACACTGTTACTCGTGATAAAGCAAAATCATGTGTTATCGTGACAGTTCTTGGATTCTCATTTCCAGTTTATGGCTGCACTTCTTAATTAGGAGTTGTTTTAAGTAAGAAAGGGGTGGGAATGAGGGAGTGGCCTGGGTCATATTTCAACCAAAAGCAGAGAGAACTTTAATCTCCTGGGACTTTTTTCAAGCGAGCTGAAAGATTATTTCCCCGCAGAATCTTCTTCATTGCCACTGAGGTTTAGTGTCCAGGATTGATTAGTTCGATCAAAGCCACTGAAGGGGAGTGTCTGTCTGTTACACATTTCTACTACAATTTTGTGGATGTTTTCCAAACATAGATAGCTAATAACATGGCATTGATTCAGATTATAATATTAAGTTATAACTCATTTACATTGCTTTATTATCTTTTAAGAAGAGCTCGTCTCATCTGATGTCAGAGGAAACTTTTCGGTTTAATGAAAACAAATACAAATCTGAATCTGCTAGGAGTATGAATTATTTTGGGTTTAACTGGACATGGAAATGAAATGCTTCCTGTTCAGTTCTGAGATTTTAGAGATCTAAGTCATTAGTAATTTATGCCATCCATCCATACCCAAAATCTTAGCTTTTGTAAAGTTGGCTGCGAACATCTGGAGATTGTGGAGGCTTGAATATGGCAACTGAACCACATCATTTACTTATGTATTTAAACTTTTAACTGTTTATTTTTCACTATGCAAAATGTAAATACTATGTATTCACATTTTGAATGATGATGTTTCTATTTTATTGTATTTTGCCTTAGGCATGTAACTGTATTCTTTAGAACATTGCTGTGTTTTCATATCCTAAAATATTACCAGCAATCCACAAATCGTTAATATTCAGGATTGCAATGAGTGCTAACAAAGAAAAAACTGTGACCCTTTGTGAAAGTTCACTGTCTTGGGGACCAGAATTATTTGCCCTTTTTTTCAAGCTTGGCAGCATAACACCAATATAATTCTCATGAGTTAATACGAAAGTAAGAACCATGAGATCAGAGCCCAACAAAAAAATTACAGAGCTAAAGAAAACATAATTTTACATGAGTTACAGTGTTTCTTTTCCCTTTATTAAACACACTCTGTATAGTAAATACATAAAATGAATGGAGTCTGTTGACAAAGGGAGGATTGAGCTCAAAGGTTTACTTCCACACTCCTGTGCACAGTCTAAGGGCACGCAGTGTGTGATAAATCAAAGATGTAAGTATGTGGAGAGGAAGCCTCTTCTCACGTCCTTTTGACTCAACCACACACACGCAGGAAAACATCTTTAAATCCTCACACACACAGTGCAGAGATAAACGCCCTTTGTCACCCTTCAGTGCACAAACACACACTGCCGCACTACATCCAGACACAACGGTCGCTGCTCACACACAGACGGTTTCCCTTTCCTTACACGCTGCCCTCAGAGTCTCAGCACACAGAAAAACATGCTGAAAATGATTTCCTCTGAAACTGTGCACATATACAGATAAAAAGGAAATTGAATGCAAGTGCACATGACCAGAAGCACCCTTTTTTGTCTCTTGACATCTCGACTTCATATCTCTGTCGATCTGACAAAGTGTCAAGTCTTTCCCTTTTCTCCTCCTCTCTCTCTGGCAGCCATCTCCGCTGGAAGACACAGCTGGGCTTCTGTTTTCCTGCCCTCCGCTCTGTCTGTCTCTTTGACAACTCTATCTTCCTCCATGCTTAGATGATTTACTACTGTAAGTTTAAGCGGAAAAGAAAGCCTCTTCTTTGCAATGTTACATTGCTTTTGTAAAGTATTCAAATCCATTGAAGCATTTCACATTTTCCCACGTTAAACAAACTTTGACATATTTTACCGGGAATGTTTACGATAAACTATCAGACACGTTTTCAACTATGCCGCATCTCCAACAGCGAAAATCTGAAGAGGGTGGCCTGCAGTTTAATTTAGGCTTTTTCTTTTACTGGATCAATCATATGCTGTGATCTATGGCTACCTTCTCACAGCAGGTCTTGATGTTTAATTCAGAATTTTTGCTGAAATCTGATTTTTTTTTGGGTAGTAGTTTATACAAATAGATAAATGCGACTACAATCAGACTTCTGTGCGAATGACTAACAACCCCAAACTGTTCAGGGAAGTAATAACAGATGGAGAACTTTGTGTCATTTTTAAAGTCTATTGAGCAATGACAGCCAACAGTATTGTCACAAGATCATAGCAACACAAAGGAAGCTAATAAAATGAAAGCACAACTAATAGTGATGGCTTTTTGCAGAACATTGACTGCAACTTCTGTAGAGAAGTCTGTTTGGACGTGCAGTCAGTGCCAGAAGTGGTTGTATTGTGATGTGATGCGCTTCAGTGAACAGACTACTTTCATAAGTTCATAATTATAATTATCAGTCATTGTTTATGTCCAGATTTATTGCATCTGGCTTCTTCTGATGCAGAATTATGATGCATGTCTCATATCAGAGACAAAAGTCGAGTTAAATGCAACATGACCATTAACTATCTAGTACATCACCTGGAAGGGGCAGAAATCAAATTTGTTTTTGGGGGGGATGAAAAGACTGGAATTGGACCGTTCTTCCAGGATTGCTCTTCCTATACACTCTGTGACCAACTTTCTGCACCGTGATGCTGCCACTACCATGTTTTACAGGGTGTTCAGGTTATTGCGAAGTCTTAGTTTTCCATTGCACAAACTTCATTTTCCATATCATCTGATGAGAGCACCTACTTTTGCTATATTTATGTGTTCTCTTGTTGAAAACTACTTTCTTTCAACAATGGCTTTCTTCTTTTTGCTCACCAAATTGGTGAGTTTGATGAAAAATAGCTGTCATGTTATCAATTAAACAACACACGGGTGGACTTTCTTTACTGCTGTAACAATGCCGGTTGCACTTAGGGGAATCAAAGTAATCCAGGAAAAAAAGCATTCCACAGTTTTATTTTTATTTGCAGAAAATGTTAAAAACTATGAATAGTTTTTTCCACTTCAGTTTTAGGTTGGTATATCATATAGGATCCAAATATGATATACCAATCATATTGGTATATTTCATGTTTTACATTTCATGCAAAACATGAAATGTTTTGCATTTCATGTGACGAAATGCAAAAACATGTAAGTCGTTTGACTTATCTTAAGAGATAATGTTCCATTGAGCTGATGATTCAACTTAATGTGCCAATTGCTGCTGCTGCCACTTAGAGAGAAAGGTGAGTTTTATTTAACTGAGCCAAAGGGCATTTAATTACTTGCTTGGTTACACGTTTATAGGTGTTTTGTTTTTAGGTGTATATGTGTGTCTCTGTGTTCCAGAGTTATTACTTTCCTCCTGTTCTCCATCAGTTACACAATGGGACCCATTGGGGGGGAGAAAGCAAGACATGGATGAAGGGAGTCTCTGACTGGAATGGAGCCACTGGGCCAGCTGGGTACTGAACCCGTGACCCAGTGGGTGAATGCTGCAAAATCGCCCCCTGTGACCTCATGTCCCTACAAAGGCCTTCATACCGGAAACCGTGACCACCTAAATGATGGAAAATCGCCTAAAGGCCATACAAGAATTAATGGGATTGTGGTACAGGCTGTAATTACAAATGTGAGAATGTGTGTCAGTTTGTGTGTCGATGTGTAAAAGTGTAATTATGAGGTTTCACTCTGAGGAGTTTAGAGCTGCTGGGTGCTTTCTGATTTCCCTTGGTGCACAAAGAAACATTTCCTCAGCACAAGAACACACGCTCACACACTTACATACTGTATTGAACCATTGTGCACTTGCATGTTCATGTGAAAGTCTATCCTTGTTGCTGTCCTTTACAGGCTCTCAACTTTCAAATGTAGTGTGGAGTATCAGTGAGCGTGACGGGCCCCTAAGTGCTGTATACACGTTTCGCTTTGACAAGATTCTGAAGTCCCTTTTTTCTAAATTATTTGTTGTGTTCAGGGTCAAGCAAAGCTGCAACTCTGTTTGATCTAATACCACTAACTCTGAGATAACAGCTTTTTTCTCCAACTTCCATGGGAGCAAAGTTACACACATTCTTACACATGCTCCCATGTATACATATATCTCCACTATAACTTAGTTAAATGTCCCTAAGAAAGTTGCACCTCAACTGCAGGCTGCATGTTGAGGTGTAGTAATTTGTAAAATTGGCTTTTTTGCATTTTAAATCATGTTATAATGTTATTCCCTCATAAAAAACATAGCTGGAGTGTAGCTTTGATTCATGCATGTTAGATAAATCCTTGAGTTTCCCATGGCTGCCATTTGAGGTGACTACAAACTTGCTCTGACAAAGGCCAACATATTTCCATAAAACTACTTCAGACTAGTGGCAGCAGCAGCAACTGGCACAAACTACTCCTAAGTCCAACGCCCCTAAGAGTGGTGGTAAGTGGCATAATAGAGGAGCAGTGTTGTTATGATATGATGAAGAGCTTCTTAAAGAGACAGAAGCCCAATTTTAAGGCATCAACTTGCGAAGTCAAATTTCTTTTCGGTCATTTTCGATAAACCGTTTTATAACAATTGAAGGTAACATAGTTACTTGATTGTGTTACAAATGGCACAATGTGCCTGGAAAATACATACCACTGCCCTTTAACTGTTGTTCTTGGCAGAACTGATAGGGTTTCTTTAAACTGGTTAGTTCTCAGGTCTTAAACATAGCCAACTGATTGAGGTTAGGGCCATTCCTGAAGCTTAGAGCTGCAGTCACACTGTGTACTATTGAACATGGCATATTAAAAAACACGTAAACCAAATTGTGCATCTGGAATTGGTTGAATGGAACCAGCAGTGGAAGTTGGAGTTAGGTAATTGCCCACTACTGGCACAGACCCTCCACCCTAACTTACCCTTGCTACACTACTGAAATGATGTTGGGATGGGACCATCAACACCAGGAAAAACAAGCATGAAAAAGTGGAGTAAACCAAAGCCTCAGACTACAGCTAAAGACACCATTGTATGGGAAAGCAACAATAAAAGTGGCTGCAACAAAAACCTGGAGAAACATTGGATATCTCAGGCTTGTTCATATCAGCAGCTGCTAATCAGCTTAAGTGCAAGAGTTCTACCTGTGTTGGCCCTCCTTCAGTCCAGGGAGATTTACTGCAACAATGATTATTTAAAAAATATTTTATACATATAATGCAATAAGTGTCTCAGGACAGAAAATCCATGAGTAAAGACAAACCAGACAACATCTTTCTAAGAGATCCATATGGGAAAGCAAGGAACTATTAATTGGGCCTCAAATGGGATAATAAAATGTTGATTTTGTAAAAGAATTTAATGCACACAGGGGGAAAAAGTGGGACCCAATAGAGTTCTAATATGTCTCACAATTTGAACTGAACTTCAATGTAAAAAAGAAAGCAATATTAGATTCTGCAAAATGCTCAGTGCAACTATTAGAAACACAAATGCAACTATATTATAAAAGTGATATGATGAAAATAATTCAGTAAGGTGGATATGATATTTGAATTTATTGTAAAACTTAAGAAGGATATGTCATATGTTACACTGCTGTGAGCACCTCTACAGGTGTTTATCTTTGATCACTAAAAGGAAAAAAAAAACAGTTTTTCCTGTGCTACCTCCCAGGTTGGAGTTAGAATCCACAGAGAGGAGATGTAATAGGATATGGAGCATCCCTGGGGGTCTTAACTCCTAAATTCACTTTTAAGAATTTCTTCCTTGAAGAAGGCATCTGTAACAATTAGCTGATGAACCACACCTGTGACATGGCTCAAATTGTTAACTTCCTGTGCACATATGTCTGCATTTGCTAAGCAGCCATGTTTTGCAAAAAGGGACTAGGTAAGCTGACACTAGGAAAGTCAGCAGATGCTAACCTACCAAGCCTTGCATAGTTATCAACACCAACTTAACTTGTACTTTTACTTCCAGTCAAAGCCACAAAATCCAGTCAAATCCGCAAAACCTAATTTATTTTATTGAAAATGTACTTTGTACCAAAACAAATTGGTACGATTGGTGCAAACAGAATCTTGAAAACAAAGGAAACAGATGACAGGTCAGAGAGAAAGTTAGGCTAGATTATAAAGCAATATGACAATCTCACTTAGAATTGTTCCATTCATCATTCAAAATGTGAAAGTATGGCATTACTGCAAAACTACCAAAACATTTTAATCTACCTAAACTAACAGGCCGAGAAGGAGAGAAGCTCTGCAACAAGGAAAGCTGTGATGGTCCACATCACAGCCTGGTCTTTATGGAAGAATGGAAAAAAACAAAGAAATAGTTTAGAGAAAGCTTTACAAGGCAGCTTTTTACAAGAAGCCATTCGGCATTCAGAATAAACACATGGAAGAAGGTGTTTTAGTCGAATAAGAACAAAATAGATTTTTTCCGACCTACAGGCAAAATGTTGTGCTTAAGAATGGCTCATGTCATGTTTTCAAATGGCTCTAAATCTAATTGAGAATGTGCTGGTCACAGATACTCACCATGAGCAATATTTCAAAGATAAATGGGCAAAAAAGTCAAGTCTTTTTGTGCAAAGCTTACAAACACACACCAAAAGACATATAGGTGTGAGGACAAAGTATTGATACAATTTTTATTTAACAAATCAGAAAAATTAAGTTAAATATATAAAGTTTATAAAGTTAAATATTCTTTAACTTTATAAAATCAGAGTAAAAAAATACTGAAGTTAGTGACAAAACAAGAATAACATTAAGGGGTGTGAAGACTTGCAAGGTACTGCATGTTCAGGGTATTTAATTGTATTTTTCAGACTAATTACATTAAGTGGAGGAAACTAAAGTGAGAAATGGATATGTTCATCTTGGCTATACTGAAGTACAGGTGAATGTGCGTGTGTCTGTCTGCGTGTCGGGAGCCTGTAGGGCCACAGTCATTCAGCCAGGGTTGACCCACAGAGAGCTGCTGAATTATGCAAATGTCCATGCTGACTCTGTTCTCTCCATATGTGTGTGTGTGTGGGCACGCATCAAGTTATAAAATAGTAAAATGCCTCCCACATCTCCTCCCATTTCCTCACACAAGGACAAATATGCACTTCAGGGACTTCAGGGAGGTTACCTCTTTGTGACAGCTACATCCAGGTGTGTGCGGGTGCGTGGGCGTGTGCGTGTGTGACAAGTCTCCAAGACAAAATTACAGTTGGCACCTTTGTAATATCTCTCTTTGTCTTGTTTCTCTCTTCTGGTCTCAGCTTTTCTGTCTTCATTTGTCACTGATTCATCTCTCCACTTCTTTCTGCTTCTCCCTCACCTCCCAACCTTCCTCCCTTCACTCCGTCGTTTTATTTTCTTTCCTCCTCCTGACATGCTTCCAGGCTGTGTTGCTGAGACCTCCAATTTATCCAGAGGGATTTGTGGTCAACACCCCTGTCTGCTATTCTCATTATTCCCGCTCTCCTTCTTGCCTCAATTCATCCATCCATCTCTCTCTCTTTTGCTCTGTGATTCCCTTATGAACACTTCTTCCCGCTGTCAGCCTGTTCCCTTCACTCACCTCTTCCCCTCTGAACCTCGTTTTTCTCCCTGTGGCTTCCAGCTCTCTCCCACCCTCTTCACAGCTCATTCTTTCTATCACTTTAATGCTTGACAACCTAACATTTTGCACTTTATTTCCTTTCTGTTTTCCGAATATTGTTCATGTTTTTCATTTCAAAGTACCTCTTGCTCCTTTCTCATGTTGCATTCCTTCATCCATCTTTGTTCCTCTTGAATAAAGTTTTTTTTTTTTATGTGACTTGGCATGGTTCCAGTGGCGCAATGACCACAGAGATGTCTGCCAGCATTCCTGAGGACTACATGATTACAACTGGATTGCTTTAACATTTATTAAAAGGAAAGTCAGCAGAAAGTCTCAATGTATTTAAGATGCAAGCTATATGTCTCAGAGTAAGACCTTATCTATCATGTTTTTTAACTTTGTGAACAAAATGCGATAGCCAGATCTGACTGCTTTTCAGTTTCATGATATTGAGGACTTCTGATGATTCTTAAAACAATGAATGCTACTCTCTCCAGAAACACGCAAACAACTATCCGCATACTCACATCTGAGGACAATTTAGAGAAACCAATTTACCAAAAAGTTATGTGTGTGGACTGTGGGAGGAAGCCAGATGGAGGTAGTCTGCACAGGAAGAACATGAAAACTCCTTGCAGGAAGACGACAGGCCAGGATTCAAACCCAACACTGTCTTGCTGCAAAGCAACAGTGCTACCAATTGCACCAACCATAAATAAGTAGTGTAAATAGATAAAAAGTAAAAAAAATGTTTTTGTAACATAGTTTTTTGTTAAAGTAAATAAGAGCAATACTGCATTCAGAACCGGTTCCTGCTTAAAAAATGTTTTCAAGACTTTGTGTTCAGTATTACCCAGTTCAGGTTGGACCAGTATGAGTTTCTCTTTTTTTTTTTTTGGTGCAAATCAAACACCAAACCTCAAATTTACCACTTTTGTTGTACAGCAAGCATTTTTTTACAGTGCTTGCACTGTACAATGCACATGAGAGATGTGCAAAAAAAAAAAAAAAAAAAAACAATGGGAAAAATTATATTTTCCTTTTTTTTTTTTAATTTTGGAGATTTGCACTACTCCCAGGGTCGTGCTGTCCTGGGAAGTCTAGCATGTTTTCCATATTAAAAACTGCCTTTTATTTTATCCACCAGTACTGCCACAATGGTGTTGTAAGAATGATGTAGTAGCCTTGAAATGTTGATTATGTTTCTCAACATTTTTGGTCCTGCCACTTTGTTTTCTATGTCTTTAGGTGCAACTATAAAAATATTTATTATTTTTAATAAATGCTGTGTATTGTAGCCAACATTTCTAATTTAATTTGAAATGCTTTGTTCTCTAAAGAGCTGTGCTTTTCCTGACAGTACAGCATTTACAAATAAGGGCAAAATATATCTGAACATTATCCTTCATGTTAAAGTCAGTTTGAGTCCCTTTTGGTTCAAAACAGGCATTAAACGACATTATCAAAACCATTAAAGATCACACAAATCATCAGGATGTTGCGTGACAGCAGCACCACCCCTATGGGCTGCCTCCCAGATGTTTAAGTGACTGACTGGAGTGAAGTGGATGGTTTATTAAGGGCCACTCATCTGAGACAAATGCTAACATGCAAGAAAAATGAGGTTGAAAAAACACCCATGCGTGTTTGGTTTAAGTATTGCATTTACAAGGAAAATTGCACACTTAATGCACATTTAATAGCTTTATTTAGAAACTTTTAATCATTGTGTCTCCCATTTATTGAATAGTTTTACTTTTACTAGTTATTTCAGAACATCTCTAAGAATCATTGTATCATAGTTGAACAGCAAATGCTGATGGCTTTCTCAGACACAAAGCAGCAGAAGAAAGCATAAAATATGGCCTGCTGAGGTGACTGGAAGAAAGAGGGATGAAGAAGGTGCAACAAGAAGGGGAAGATGGATATTAAATAAATGTAAAGTTGGATAGATGAAGGAGAAACAGGGAAGGAGAGTAGAAGATAAAAAGTTTAACAAAAACACTGATGGATAAATACATCATTACAAAAACAAGGAGTCTGAACATTTGTAAATAAAATTATTAAAAAATCAAAGATGCAGAACAGTTGGAAAAGCTAGTTAAGTAATTTTCAGAGGGCAAGCAGTGTTTTTAGGTGAATTAGTTTACATTCACTCAATTTATAAATGTAGCATAGGTTACAGTAAATATCTCAATGCACATTAGAAAACAAATGATGTAACTCGCGTAAATATAAAGTCAGTTCAGGCCCATAATTTAGAGAGATTCACACTCTTTGACATACATTTCAATTTGTTTTTAGTTATGAATGGCCAGCTTGTTACACAAGTTTAAATCAGTTAAACGTACAGAGCTGCAAACAGTTCTGTAATTCTAAGTATTTGGTTTGCTTCCATTCTTTCACAATGAGATAATGATTCTCAGACCTAGATTTAATGAAGTGACTGAAAATCCTGATCATCTTAGTATGCACCAGGGAGCAAGAAGGCTCAAAACATCCTTACCAGCACCAAATGTTTTCTACCACAAGCTAGTGTTGATTTATTCTAGACATATTCTCACTACTTCTCCCATTCTGTGTATCTGTTGGTATTCAGCTTGACGTGTCTTTCTAGGGTTATTGGGAAATCAAGGAGGATTATGGATGGTAACACCAGCGACTAATCTAGAAGCACTGGTCATTAATCTGTTTTGCGTGTTGAATTTTTTATTTTTATTTCTATTGTTTCAAATCGTAGTCTGGTGTCAGCATGCCATTAAACTGCAGTTGCTGAATGAAATACGCTAAAACTACATAACAGTTTCTGTAAATCCTAATTGCAATACAAATCCTGCAAGTTTTGCAAATTTTCATGTTTATTGACATGATAAAAGGTGGAAACTTCTGTTCATCTTTAAAGCTGCTGAACACATTAGCAGGAGACTGAATTTCTTTAGGTTCTTTTCACTCAGTCATTCCCATATGTTTCATTTCCTTCACTGCTTTATCCATTTATCATTTCTCTGGGAGTCTTATGGGATCTTTAGTCCACAAAGAGACCCCAGATGGTCACACTAAGCAAAACACATGCATCTGCTAGTATGTGCATTCATTAGCGTTCGTTAAGGAATAAGCGTTTACAGCACAAGGCTAGACGTGGCGATAGACCACAGTGTGACCACAGACATGGGGAAGAATGGCTGCAATGGAAAAAAACAACCACAGCCACTGAACTACTCTTCTAATTGGATTACGTTTTTACCCATTAAGACCCAAAAAGCTGTCTGGTTTGTTTCTACCTTGAAACCACAAAACTGCAGCATGCTCACTGAAGATATATCATGATTTTACACCTTTGGCAGAAACAACTCAGGGACCTGCTCAGCCATGTTTCCATTCAGCAGAGCTCTGACCAGAAAGTAACACGAAACAGATGTGATGTGAAAAACAGAATGAAGAAAGTATAAATGTATTTACAGTCGAGTCAGCTTCAGGCTTGAAGATACCAGTTCTCTTTTTTAGACTTGGTTGTAAACCTTTAAAGGGCTCCAGCTGAATGCCAGTTGAACAGTTTAATTGGAGACACTGGTTAAAATTTTGGTTTGTGGTCAATTACAGCTGCGTATGGTGCCTTGCAAGTGATGCAAGACATTTGCATTCCACTGTAAATTGGAGGGAAAGGACATATGATGCAAAACATTTTAAAAAATAAAATTTCAAACAGTGTTAAGTAGTATTTCTATGCCTGATTCAATACTTTTTAGAACAACATTTTGTAGTTAAAATTGCAGGTTAATTGAGATAATGTGTTTACCAGCTGTACATATCTATAGACAGAAATTTTTGCCAATGCAAGCTCAGTACAATAGAATAGGAAGTGCATCAGTTGTCAAGTCTTGCCACAGATTCTAAGTTGGATGTGGGTCTGAACTTTGACTAGTCCATGATTTTATTTTTCCCCTACAATGGCTTTCTTCTCTCCACTCTTTCAGCTTCTTCACAACTTCATCCATGGCCTATTTGGTGTGTTCAATACTCCAGCTTTTTGTGAACTAATATTCTCAAAAAAGCCACCGATACCTTCACAGAACAGCTGTGATCCAGCAGAAATAAACTGCACCATGGACACACTATGAATTTAGCAATTAGGTGACTTCTGAATGTGATTGGATGCACTAGATTTCACTTAGTGCGTGCCTGCCATTTAAAATCTATGCAAAATACATTATTTGTGTTTGTAATGTTGCAATTTGTGAAAAAGAGTAGATGAAGTACACAATCACTAATGTTGTAACCAGCTGTTCTGCTCACCTTGTGATTCTTCCCGTGCCTGTAGATCATCCAGTCTTCTCCATTAGTACTCACTTCCAGCTTGAAGGAGGAAACGTAATAAACATTCTTAGTTTCCTTTGAGATGGCGCCCTGAGTGGCGATCCCTGTGAGGACCTTTAGAGTATGGAGGTCCACCTGTTGGTAAAAGAAGACAGATTTAGCCTTCGGAACTTGATTCCAGCATTTTGCATCTTTCTGCTTTTTTCCACCTCCTCCTTCTCTGCTTCTTTGTGCATCTTGCACTGCTGAGACTCTCTCCCAGCAAATCAATGGTTATGACCTGCGGCTCATTTTAATTTCCTCACACACAATACGAATAATCACCTCCCATGCTAATTGTAGATGTTAAGCTGTGTGTCTGCTATGCTACTGGCTGTGTTGTATAAAATATACAGAGGTGCAACTGTTTTTTTCTGTCGCTAAAGTAGTGATGTGAACAATGTTGCAACAATGTTTGAAAGTTGCTGAGCATTTCATAAAATCTTTTCATTAATTCAACATAAAGAATGGCATTTTCACAAATTTTCTTGAAGATCATAAAAATAGAAAACAACTGCTTATTTATTAACACAAAAATGATTTCCCAGATTAACAGCATGGGTATGTAAATAAGCCTATTTTATGTCATTCTGCGATAATCGTCAATGTTTCTAGAGTTTTATAAAGAATTATTCACTGCTGTGTTGAATTCATTGTTTGATCAAAAACTCCATCCTGTCTAGTTACATATGTAGCACACTGGATATAAACCATAATACTACCACCAATATGCTGTAAAAATAAGTTTTTCATAATGGAGCAGCATTTCCATCATCACATGTAAGGATTCACTGTTTTTTTATATTGAAATCTGATTTTGGGAAATAATTACTCTTGTCTTGTTTCTTTGCGACTTCACAAGTTATTTATGGTGTTGCTTTTAAAGGCTAATTCTCAACTTTGAACAGTGCTCTAATTGTTTTCTCTGACACTGTGGAAGGTCACAAAAATTTGGTAAAAAATATTTAAAAATGTATGTTAGATATTATTTAAATCATAAGAAACTGTACAGTGTTGACAAAGGGTCTTCTACACATTTTCATTTTAGAATTTTGCCCTTTTCTGAATTTGAGTGGATTTCAATCAATAAGACAGACTATAAAGCCCATGTTTGCTTTTTCTGTACTTAAATACACCAGGTCATTAGCTAAAAAGAATCCAGACATTTTGTTCTTTAAAGATAAAAAGAAGCAAACCATAATTTTTAAAGAAATAAATTCTACTACTACTGATAATTAGGTGTGCTGCGAGTGCATTTGATTAAAGATTTGCACAGTTAATACCTGAAGTTACAATTATAAAATTCACAATCCAATTTAAAAATTCAGTACAAATGAATCACAACTGATACTAAAAAAGTTAGAGCTCCTGCACTTGAAGATTTCTTACTAAAAGACATCAGCTTCAGGCTTCAGCTATCTCAATTTAAGGCAGACAAATAGAGAGGAAAAGATGAGAAAGGTCCTACTGTTGGTCAAAACATTTATTCTCCTCCAAAGGAGCTGTTGAAACCTGCTGATTAATCTGAGACTGCTGTGTGAATGTGCACTGTTATGTCCCACATGGGTAAAGTACAAAACACCGGGGGAGGGAAAGTGCTGCGTTTGTTATCTGTCAAGAAGACAGGTGTTTTAGATTACTTCCAACACACACACGCGTTTCTGCACTGGTAGGGCAAGAACAAGATACAGCAAGACAACTAATCAATAGTTCAGGGCAAAGGATGAGGGGAGAGGAGATGGAGAAGTAAGGAGAAAGGTAGAAAGAGAGGGAGAATAAGAAAGGAAAGAACAGAAGTGAAGAACAAATGAAAGAGGGAGAAATGCTAAGTGAGCTTTCCCAGGGAGGGTTCCTCATCAATCACAGAGCTGTTAGAATAACGGAGCCACAAGAACTCCACCATCAATCTGTACTGCACCTCAGTGAGCGTACAAAACACAATAAAAAAGAATAGAAATTTCTCTCACCAAAATAACACATACACTCTGAGGTCTTAGACACCATAAGTGGTACGATGTAATTAGAAGAAGCCTGCTGAATGTGAAGAATATGCACTCATCAGGGTTCTGTCACTGTTTGTTCAGTGGTAAAGTAGCTAAAAGTCTCTGGCCCTGTGCAGACCTGGCATCAGCATCCATTCTGATGAGGTGACTTATGTTTCTTTGAAAAGGTTAGGGTAGGTCTTTATGGGCAATACAAAACATCTTCATTACAGTTTTTGCTCAAAATCGTTCAATTACTTTTTAGTCTGCTCTGTTCTGCCGACTGTGAGGTTCTTTCAGAATGAGCTACTTTAGGGACTCTTGTCACTTTATATCCAAATAAGCTTTTATATTCACACATGAAAATGGCAGCAAAAAATATGCAATCATACAACCGTGTTTTTGAAAAGCATTAGTAAAGCCTCCTGCATTATGATTAGAGGAATGCTTGTAAAGATCATAAACCACAAAAGATAACCAATCTGAAACTAAACCAATCTGTCTTTATGTGTACTGGCCTCTGACAAACCTGAAGCTTTAGGCAGGCTTTGGAAGACTATCCAAAGGTGCCAACCAACAGCATAATCTGTTGTTTACAGTGTGCGCCTATTCGAAAAGTCCCCTCTCTGGCTGCCCGGGCTAAACCTCACCTTCACTTTCTCTCTCTGAGCCAGACAGCCTCATAACTCAAGCTTAGCTCAGGGACAGAACAAAGCTGGCACTGTGACAGAACGCCGGAAACAATGCCTCACACACCCATGGAGCTAAACCCAAACACCACTATGCCTCCCTCCCACTCACAGCTATCTCTCCTTCAAACCCTGACACAAATATATCAGTAACAGAGTTATTATGTCAACTGTGGATGAAAGATGATATAAAAGTTGGCGCGCCATCTGTTTTTAGGTTAGGTACAGGAAGGTTTTTAGACATGTTTAGACAGACGTACTGAAGGCATAGCATTTCAAATTAGTGCTACAATTTAATCTAAAAAGCTAAAGTTCTGATGTAACTTAAAGAAAACCCTTGTGATATATGTTACTGAATTACTCTTCCTTCCAGCATGAAGGAAAGACTAAGTACAGCTGTCCTGATCAACTTTACTTGATTAATTGAACATATGCAATCTGACCAGCTCTAAGATCAGGAGGTTTTGCAGTTGTGTGCTAACACAATAGCACAGATAAAAGATATCACCAATGAACAAAGAGAAAAAAATGTATCTGGTGCCCATCAATCAGGGGGGGATTATAAGGCCATTTAAAAACAATTTAAGTGTAGAAAGATGCCAATCTTCACAGAAGTTAATGTCCCAGAAAAATCACCCCAAGGGCAAACAGTACAACGTTCAGAGAAATTATGAAAAACACAAGGTCTGTATGACAGACACTACAAACCTCATTTAGATTTGACAACAATAAAAGCAAGATCAGAAAAGCATTACTTTTTTGTAAGCGTCGCCAGGAAAAAGCCTCTTCTGTTAATCATTTGGTTTCAAAATTAAAACGTCTTTGGCATCTAGAATTGATTTTACATGTCTTTTTGATGTCTAGGTGTATGTCTTCAAAAAATGTGGCCAGTTAACTGAGAAAAGAATGAAACTGTCCATAAATACAAAATTATTGAGTTTAAGCTTATGCTATTTGGAATTTGTGCATTGTTTTCATCAGACGTTTTTGCAGAACTTGTGAATTTTTAACTACATTTAAGCTTACAACACTTTTAGGCCAGGCAAATTAGCAAAATACTTAGGTTTAAATGTCAGTGACTCATGTCTGATTCAGATCTATGTGTAGTTTTTTATGTTAAAAGAATTTCAAGATAATGCCTTTAAAAGAGGTTCTACTTAATTTTTTTATGACCAGAGTTAACAGCAAACTCATACCTGTATGTACTCCCTGTTGTTGTCTTCAGCAGGCGTCCAACCATTTTCTTTATAATTGAGTCGGGCTTGACGCGGCACCCAATTTCCATCATGGAAACTTGAAGAAGCCATGATCTGCTCGTCTGTGATCTTTCCTGACTCCATTCCTAAGGCGTTGCTGCAGTGGAAAGCTAAACATGGGTGGGAGAGATGTTGGGAGGAAATGATTAAGACCAAAACCCATGTTTTACTTCTGAAGCACAACTGAAGACTTCAAACTTACTCTCACTGACTTCCTTGTGCGTCATGTTGTATCGAGCAGAGAAGCCATCTTTAGCCACAGCCATGTCAGTGTGGAAAGCCAGTGAGAGGATCCCAGTGGATGATTGGATTTCAGGAGGTACTCTGGTCCCACAGTATCGGCCAATCAGAGGGCCCACTGTTAATCCAATAAGAATCCGTAGATTAACCAATTTTGCCATTAAAAATGTAATTTGCCAGAAAACTGGACACTGTTTGCCAATTTTCCTTTAAATATTAGTCAGACTCTTAACCAAATCCTCAGACTATGTTAGTCACACAAGATATCACTCCTCCTTAGAAACATTTTCAAATCCTTTAACCGACAGATTTTTCTCTATCTGATGTTACTTCCACTGTTTTATCACTCATCTCCATCACTCCCTCCAGCAGCGACGTCTGCTCATCCTCCTTCTTCCTCTTATCTATCATCTTCACTTCTAGACTAAAAAACATTTTTAGAACATGCACCATAAATGTAAGGATTTGGTATCAACTCAAATATCCCTGCTATCTTATTTTGGATCATGAAATGCCAAAACATTAACATAAACAGATTATTTACAGTGTTTACAGTCTACTTTGATTATTGTACATTTTATATTGCAAATACAAACGCCTGCATTTTGTCCTGTTTTTAATTGACAGGACAACACAATGTGGAGCAGGATTCTGAAGTGGCAGGAAAATAACATAAGATTTTCAAAGAATTTTGGATGTAAAATCTAAAACTGAGGCATGCATTTGTATCAACATCTCCGGATTCTCTCTAGTTGCAGCTGGAACTCTTTTTAGGCTTTGTCTCTGTGAGCTTTGTACATCTAGCGACTACAATTCACCTATTCATTTTTGCAAAATAGCTCAAGTTAAGCCACATAGGATGGAGAGCATCTGTGTACATCAATTTTCAAGTCTGGGCCAACACGTGAATATAATTTTGTGTTCAACCACTTCGTTGTTATTTTGGCTGTATGTTGAGACTGATTTTCTGGCTGGAGCTAAGCATTCAACCCAGTCTCAAATTATCTGCAGATTCTATTTTTTCTTGTCTTCTGTTTAGCTCTATTTATCGTTCCACTTAGCATGATGTGGCCACCACCAGGATGTATTCCAGGTGATCCGCAGTGTTGGTTTTAAACCACAAAGAGCTCTATGCCAAAAAGTTTGAATACAGACGAAGCTAAGCAGGGCACACCCTTTCATGTTTGCTATTCTTTTCTTTAAAACCAGATTGGTGCGGTGCATGATTAACAAAATGTTCTCTAACAAAACACTGAGGTTTTCACAGAACAACTGAATTCATACTAAGGATAAATTTCACAGGGCTGCACAGTGGCACAGTTGGTAGCACTGTTGCCTTGCAGCAAGAAGGTCCTTGGTTTGATTCCCAGCCCGGGATCTTTCTGCATGGAGTTTGCATGTTCTCCTTGTGCATGCGTGGGTTCTCTCCGGGTACTCTGGCTTCCTCCCACAATCCAAAAACATGACTGTTAGGTTAACTGGCCTCTCTAAATTGTGTGTGTGCGTGGTGGTGTGTCCTGTCTGTTTCTGTGTTGCCCTGCGACAGACTGGCGACCTGTCCAGGTTGTATCTCGCCCGGAACGTCAGCTGGAGATAGGCCCCTCTAAGGGACAAGGGTGGACAGAAAATGGATGGATGGTAAATTTCACACAAACGGGTCCTTTTTAATGATTTTGTACCTTCTATTTAGTTTTATTGAATCATGTTCAGCGGTACTAGCATTAATGGGGTAATTGCAAAATCTACATTTTTCAGATTTTTATTCACAATTATGCAGCACATTGTGTTTGTATATCACATAAAAAATTTTAAATAAGGTAGACTGAAGTTTGTGGCTGTAAATACTTCCGCGAAACATTGCAGACCTCAGACTCATGACAGAAACCTTTAACCATGTCAGTCACACAAGATCCCTCTCGTGTTGAGATAGAGATCTGTCTTCAAATCCCTTCATCCTTTAACCCTCAAATTTGTCTCTATCCGCTGTTACTTCCACTGCTTTATCGCTCATCTCTATCACTCCCTCCAGCAGCGATGTCTGCTCATCCTCCTGGTGTCATCACCTCTCTTCCCTTCATCTATCATCTCCATCTCTGGACTAAACACGGTTTTACAACGTGCACTAAAAATGTACACGGAGTTTACGTGTTAATCCAAAGTGATTCCCTGTGCTGTTTTTTTCCCCCTCTCTAGCAGACTACCATACCACAAAATGTCAATGCCTCAACATAAACAGATGATTGTGATTCAAAGCCCAGAGGTGTGTGTGTGAAAAAGGGAGGGTGTGTGATGAGATAGTACTAACATTCATCCTGCAAACTCCCAGCTCCAGAGATATACACATGAAGAAGAGGAGGAAGAAGAGGAAGAGGAGTAGGAGGAGAAAAAATAGCTGGCGATCGAACAGCACTATTGATTTTTTTTCCCTTCCCTTTTGGAATTGTTGGATATTTGAAATGCGTCTCTTGACAATGGCAATAACTCTTTTCTTGTTGGTGGCGAGGAGAGGGGAAAACAAGGAAAAAAGACGAGCAAAACAAAGCGAAAGTAAAATACAGCGCAATTACATTTCTCTAACAAGATTTTGTGTATTTACAGCTTGCTTTACAGACAGGGCTCATCTCATTTCCATTCCATCCCCAAGGTTGATAGATGAGCCTGAAAGCAAACAGTTGACTAGTCAGTTCATCCGAGGAGATAAAATCTAAGCATACCAATGCTTGTATGTATACTGAAGTAAATATAGGAACAGTTTAAGCTTATCTTTCACTTTTCTCTATCTTGCCTTATTTGATTTGTTCTTTAATCGAGTGAAAACTGACTTCTGCTATCTCTGCTCCCATTAACTGAATAAACTGATTTAAGGCCGTCTTTTAGCATCCACTCCCTTCGCCACTTCAATTTAACCCAATACTGTCTCAAAGTCTTTTTTCCCCCCACTCACTCTTCCTCCTAAGCGACAAAATGAGTTTCACCACTTTTTAACTTTGAATAATGCAGTTTCACATTAATAAGAGAAAAAGACTTAAAAACATTACAAAATCTTGAAGTAGATTTCAATTGCATATTTTGCTGATTATTATTGCTGTGCAAAAGTATTTGTCCCCTTATAGATTTTGGAACATTTAGATGTTTCAGATCAACCAAATTTAAACATTAAAACAAGAATAACTTGAGTAAGTACAACATAAATGTTTCCAGGCAGATGATTTTCTCTTTCTGGAAAAGCTGGCTTTTATTAGCCAGCTGACCACAAGTCCACAGCAACAAGTGAGGGAGGGCAGCTCTAAAACTCTGGTCACTGTCCAGAATCTAACTGAAAACATTTTAAGTCGTAGGAAGGGTGTTATGTACAATATTTGCAGTTTTGAAACCTGGTGTCTCTTGATACCCAGCAGGTACTTTCTACGAACAAACCAAAAGTCCTTCATTTCTTTCTTTTACCATTAAATTCCTTCCCCTTTCATCTTGTTTTTGGAGTCTTCCTCCATTACTGTTTGCCACAGCCTTTATTTCTCCTTCTTTTCTTCTATTCCTTTTTCTTAAAATGTTGGAAAAAAGCAGCTTCTTTTTATTCCTTCATCCTTGTAAGCAGCATTTCTTCTCTGCCCTGCTTTGCCATTGCCCTGCAGGCTGAATTCATTGCTACACTAAAGCTCTTTGCAGGCAGCTTTAGGTTCTCCTTTCTGTGATGTTCGATTCCTCTTCGGCGATCAATTGTTTAACCTCTCCTGACTTGGCAGCTGTTAATCTTTTTGATCAGAACCTTCCATTTTTAGAATAGAGGAAATTAGAAGTTATTCATGAGGACAGAAATAGCTTGAATAAAAAAAAATCTTTGGGTAAATCCCCTTTCCCACTTTTCGGTCCTGCTTTCAGAAATCCTGTTTATCCTTTCCTGAAGTCAGGCCACAAATCTCCCGACCTTGATCCTCAGTCCAACATCTCTTGTTTTGTTCCTGTATTTCCAGCTGCAGAGGATTTTTTTCCGCTGCCTTTCCACAAACGCTTCCAGATCGTTCTTTTCATTCCATTGCTTGAAAGAAGACACAAGGTCTTTGCACCTTATGGATTACTCCTTGTGAAATCTCCCAATTTTTCAAGCTGCTCCACCAGAAATATCTTCACCATCTCCCATTCTCCTTCTCACCTCCAATCCCTTTTGTCCCTCTGCTTAACATCTCCTATTTTATTTTCCCCTTAAATTTTTTTCCACAACAGGTGCCAGCATCCTGCCTGTAAGCTTAGCTTTTATCTACCAACACATAGCTGCTAAAATAGCCTCGGCTCTACTGCAGTCAATAAGGATGTAGGTAGGGCACTTTTCACTCTACTGACTCAGAAGGCAGGTGAGGTAGTGCTGAACATCTCCATGAACAATATTCAGTGGATTTACCAAAAATAGTGCAAATATACAGTATCTCACAAAAGTATCCACTGCCCTTTAACTTTTGCAGTCTTTTTATCATCCAGCAACCATAAACTTTGATTTATTTTAATGCAATTTTGTGTGATAAATAAACACAAAATGGCAAATGTCACTATTGTGAAGTGAAAGCGGAAGGATACATGTGTCCTAAAAATGTGGCACACATTAACACTAGTATATCTAGATAAAGTCAACAAAGAGCCTTTAGAATCTAATTGCTTAAGTGTAATTAAATCTCAGTACAAAGAAATAGTTATTTGAAAGCATCTGAAGTTTGTTTGTTGCTTACATCAAGCATGGTGGTGGCAGCATAACTAAGCTATAATAGGCTATACAGAAGTTACACTTCATAAACACAATCTTACAAACTATTTTTGGTCTAGTGTCTAATGCAAATGGCTTAGTACACTTGAACTAAGACTAAACTAACTTACAAGTAACTTTTCAGCATGAAATAAGAGCTTGTTTTAGTAATTATTGAATATTGATGAAAAGTACAAATTCTACTGGCAGATTTTGATTTTTTTTTTTACTTATTAAGTGGATTAAGCTACAGTGTCTGACTTTTTGCTGTAAAAGCAGTAAAAGGTTATTGAATAAAAGTCATACCTCAAGACAGCTAAATAGAGACGCGTTTTCTATTCATTTAACAAAATAGAATAAAACCATGGATCATTTTCCTGCCACTACAAAACAACTTGATAATTTGTTGGTTTATCAGTTAAAGTCATGCCATACCTGCTGGGAGTCCATCCCACACTTCTAGCCAGTCGTACTTGCAGTCTCCGTCGCTCCCGGGCAGGGGATCGTTCTCCAGGTCAAAGGTGAGGAAGGTGAGGGTGACATCCATGCTGGGTGGCACGATGATAATGAAAGAGCACTCCAGGTTATGGGGGTATTTGTCGGGGAAGCCTGGGGACTCAATGAGGCCTGAGGGACTTGTGAAATTACGAGAACAGTCTGAGCCTAGAAAGATGAGACAAAGCAGAAAGGGAGATGTATCTTAGTGGCAGAGAAAGGTCCAATTAAATTATGAAATAAGTGAAATAATGTTATTTTTTTCATGAAATTGAATAATGTGAATTTCTTTTTTTTCTTTCCTTTTTTTTGCAAGCTTGTGGGTAGATATTGAGTGATGTCATTTGAAATAGAAAAGAAGATTGGACATTAACCTGATTCTGGTGTTTTAGTGTGATGTTATAAAAGAAAAAAAAAAAAAAAAAAAACTTGGGGAATACTCTTATTAGTTACTATACAAAACTTACTTTTTGTACACAGTTTTGCCAGTTTCAGAACCGATTTATACTCTCCAGGACTCTGGAAGTAAAAGGCACTATTCAAAACTTGCATATTACTATCAGGAAATTATTAAATTTCTACCTGGAGGCATCAGTCGCCATTTGGAACTCGCCATTTTTTGAAACATATAAGTTACTCTCTGGAAACTTACAGGATGCCATCCAGAACTTACTGAAACTTAATGTTTTTTATTCAAAGCCCACAGGTCACATTTTTGGATATACAGGTCACTTTTTGTATTCAGATTGTGAAAGTAATTATTACTTCCAGTAAAGCAACAAGAAGTTTCTAAAAGTAGCTTCTGCTTTGCAGAAAGTCACCTACAGCAATAGGAAAGTACAGTAGTCTGCACACTTTTGCTAATCTGCTACTGTGCTATTAGTGTGCTAATTTCTCCTTAGCACTTTAGCGGGTTTGCTAACTTTGAAAAAACTTTCCATGCTTAGCTTTGTCTAAATGAATGTGCCAGGTAAATTCTGAAATGCTGTTTTTATAAATTTTCAGTTAAATAAAAGTCAACATCTGTGTTTTGGTTATCAATTGTCACATAGTTAGACATTTATATTACTGCTCTTATTTTGAAGTGGGTAAAAATAGCAGTTTTAGGCAGAAGTTCCATTTCCTCTCCTCAGATCTTCTCATTTTTTCCCCTCAAAAATGTATTTCAAACAAGAAATATACAGAAACGATATAAAACACGGACAACAAAGAACAAGATATTTATTGAATTAATGATTATGATTAGTGTTTTAGGGTTAGTGCAACTGACTTTTTAATTAACAGTGCCCACCACTGGAAAAGTAGCTTATGTTCTGGGAGAGTTGGCCTGCAGAAATTGGTGAAGCATGAATGGAATGTATTTTACATTACCCTCTTTTAATATTTATTCAAAAATAATAAATACCAGATAATCTGCAGACTGTATCATGCATGTGGAGTACAGCAGTTCATGGGACCTTCTAGATCTACCCCCCTTATTAACACTCAGATTCACACATACTATAGACTGAACACAGTCGCACCAATTGGACCATTATACCAGCTTAGCCAACCATGTGTGACCAAACCCTTACTGTCTCACAGACACACACACCCCCACGCACACCCACTGTCTAAGCCTCTTATTGTAACCCATTTCTCCCCAGTCTGTTTGGGTGTCTGCTATTGTACTTACATGCTTCCATAAATGAAGAGAAGCATGAATACATCACAAAATAGTGTTTATCGTAGCAGTGGGGGAGGAGATTTTTTGAATTTTGAACAACATGTCCACTTGCTGATTAAGGGCTTGAGATTCAAACTCAAAAAGAGCTAGGACTCTTTCTCTTTCAAATGCAAATGACCACATTGATTTTTCACTGTGAGCGACAAGGCAGTTGGAGTCACAGCGCGTCTGTGGAAGTAAAGCTCGAAAGTTAAAGACTTTAATTTGATAAGGTTGCTTGGAGATCTCCATGGAAACTAGATTTTTACACGAGTACAGACTGACAGAAGCAATAAGCGATAACCATATGTGTCTGATTTATTTAATTTTGAACATCTTGTTTATTCAGTCTTCTGTGGCTGTAACTAAAAATATTGATGTTTTCAGCCTGATATTTCCACTTGTCTCATTTGCGTGAGCATCAGTTTTAACTACATATTGACATCTGATAATATCAGAGGTAGCTTTTCCACCATCAAAATGGATAAAATAATATTGTGCTGCACTTTCTGGACAGATTTGTTTTTACTATGATCTTCTTGGCAGCGACGTGACCCCAGTGACAAACACACACTCACACATAAACACACTGTTTCTTCTGCGTCTGGCCCCCCTGCAGAGGCAGTCAGTGCATAGCTAGGGGGCTGCGTGACTGTCAGTAGGTGCGTGTGTGTATGTGGAGAGTGCACGCCTGACCAGTTTTGTAGCCGGCAGCGATTTTATTCCCCTCTCATTACTTCATGTTCATAGAGCCTGGAAAAAAACACTTACTTATGCCCTCCTTTCTCCCGTCTTGTTCTGATCTGTCCCTTCTTTGCATTGAAAGTAACACCAATCACTAACTCATCTTATTTCCTATTGTGCTTTACTTATATTGTATCTGTTTGAACAGGATTACTGTGAAAAGAGCATGCTGACAGCTTGTTGCTGTATGTGTTGCTGGGTAGATCTGACGCTTATGTCTCGTTGATCTCTGGGATTCAGGATGGGGATTGTCAGCATGTCTTTAAAAGATGTGTTGGCATGCAACCACTTTTATTTATTAAAGTTCAAAGGATACAACATTGTGACAAAAATAAAGTGGATATATATGGTTTTGAATGCCTAGTTTTTGTTATACAAGAAAACAAAACTAAAATCAATCTGTTCAAAACATTTTCCATCTTTAATAAAATATGTATCCCTTATAAATCATGTGTGTCTGAAGGTACTATGCAAAAAAAAACAAAAAGTTGCAATATGTACAAGTATGCACACCCTTAAATTAAACCTTTGCCTGAGGACCTTTTGATCCAGTCGCAGCAGTCAGTTTGGCACACAGTTTTAAGGCACACGCTATCAAGTATAGATAATTTTATTAACCTTAAATGCACTGTGCTAGTATTTTCATAATATTTGGTTATTTACATTATTTACATCATAGCTTGCAGAAATATTTGGCCCATTCTTACTGGAAGAACCAATGACACTAACTAAGATTTGAAAGCTATGCAAATCCACTTACAGGTTCTTTGCAATCTAGATTTGCAAATTTTCAATGAGATTGAAATCAGGGCTTTCTGACATCTACTCTAAAATATAAATTGTGTTCTTTTTAAGCCACTTTGTAACTAGTTTGGTGGTGTAGTTGGGGCCATTTTCCATTCGGAAGTCCTACTTGTGCCCAAGCTTTATCTTCCTGGCTGATATGTTGAGATGTTGCTTAAGTATTTCCACATATCGTTTGTTCATCATGATATTATCTATATTGTACAGTGCATCAATTTTCCATGTAGCAAAACACCCACACAACATGCTGTCACCCCCGTACTTCATAGTGTTCTGTCCTCACAGTTTCCAGGCTCCCTCTTCTCTCTTCAAATGGGCTTATGTTCACGAAGGTCAGATAACTCAATTCTAGATTAATCGGACCACAGAACATGTCTCCACAAATTAAAATCTTGTTAGGAATTATGGACTCATCTTAAAATGCTTTTACTTTTATTCTGGGGCTGATACTCACATCTTATAAAGAAAAAATACTTTTACCTTTCGGACACAGACAAAGTTTTCTTCCTAAAATGGTTTGATTGCTGGATATTGCTAAGTTGTTTATGCTTGTATATATTTGTTTAATCTGTTCAAGTCACAGAACAGATGAATGAGGGATCTTGAAGCATCAGCAATGAACCTGATTTGTGGATATCCACAATTTTCCTCCTGATATTTTGTTTTTTCTCATCATCACATAACACAAGGAAGGATTGTGTGTATTGTGTCGCCTTAAAATGTTTAATTATATTTTCCTTCAAACAGGTTTGGTTGTTTTTCTGTTAAACCATCCTGGCAAAAAGTGCAAAAGTTACGTTATATGTGTAATAAATGTTAAAGTTATTTGTAATAGTCTTATTATTTTGCATCATAAAAGTCCTGACATTGAAACTGGATTTTTTGTGTCTGCTCCATGTGCTAGTTTGCAGGTTTGTGTGTATGTTGAGAGCTGACATGCAGACATCCACTTACAGGTTCTTTGCAAGATAAAGTCCAAATTTACAGTCCATCTTCACACACACACACACACACGCACACGCCCCCACGCACACGCATGCATGCATGCACACACACACAAGAGCACATGCAGAGGTTATTTACTGTAAGACATCCACTGAAAGAAATGCATTAAAGGGGACCACACACAGTTCACTGAAACCAGCAT
This sequence comes from Girardinus metallicus, assembly GCA_903067095.1. Classification (NCBI taxonomy): domain Eukaryota; kingdom Metazoa; phylum Chordata; class Actinopteri; order Cyprinodontiformes; family Poeciliidae; genus Girardinus; species Girardinus metallicus. The sequence continues at coordinate 63,034 of CAEGAE010001196.1, forward strand.
GAAAACCCACAACATTTTAGAGGTTGGGATTCCACCTGGTTGTTGTTTAAGTTTGAGGCATGGGCTTTTAAACTTGCCAGAAACTACCTTTCAGCATTTATTATGGCACCACATTTATTTTCTCTTATAGAAAACTGCCTTTGAAGCTAAATTCCAACCAAGCTGCTATAAGACAATTAACAGCAAAATAATCTCACTTCCGTTTACTGAAAGTTTAAATCCAGCAATATCTCACTGATATAATTCACGAAGCTGTTTTGAAATATAAAAATTTAGATAAAATTGAGGATTTCCCAGACTCTTTCCTAAGACTGTCTTCTCTGAACTGCCAGACATCTCAGCTTCAGATAGACAAAAATTCAATGTGCTTATTTCCTCTAGAGGACCGTGTTCTGAACGGAACAACCAGATAAAAGACGTTAAGAGGTGTGGATCAAAAAATGACTTGAAGTAATTTTTATGAATGATTTAATGTTTGTGAATAGCTTGAATCAGCAGCACAAAGCAAAGAGAATACACACAGTTGCAGTCAGAAGTACACTTACACTTCCTAGGAGCAGAAAAAAGGCTGATGTTTGGAAACCTATAAACACTATACCAAGCACGGTGTCAGGGTAATTATGCACAGAGTTTGATTAGCCACTAGTGGAGCTGGTTTTACCCACACAGCAAGTTTTAGCAAGTTGCTAAAAGTAGAGCTGCAACTCAAACAGAGGACTAGAGATTATTTAATATCAATCAGACAGTTTTCTGTTTATGATGAAGAAAACTTTTCTACTGAATCTAACAGCCAGGTGACTGAACAGTGGCACATATGAAATTAATGAAAACGGTTAATTTTTATAAAATGAAAAGATGACATCTTCTCTCACGTTTCACTGTGCCGTGGTTCAAATATGTAAGTTTTAAAAGGCCGCAACACGCTGTGAGGCAGAGGAAGTAATTCTGCTATAAATGCTTGTTTTGTTTTTTCAAGCATCTCATTGTTGTATCTGCAGAGCATCTTTGGCTGGTTGCTGGGTCAGATCTGGAACCACTTTCCTCAATGGGAGCTGGAGGTGGGAGGAGGCAGCGATATGATTGGTCAGACTTACTAATAAACTGAGCTGATGAGTAGTGGGACAGAAGTGGCTAGGAAGCGCCTAAAGGCACTGGGCAGAATGTAAACAAAACCAGTTATTGGAAGGGGTTGTCACGATAACTGTCCCACTACACAACCCACTGAGTTTCTGTGTGGAAGTGAGATTTGGTGTAGGTGGGAAATACAAAATAATAAAAAATCTCTTCACTCAACTGAAATGATTCATACTATCTCATTTGGGTCAAAAGCTGCTGCCCACAGGGTGCAGCTTTAATTTTAGTTTAAATATTTAAGTATTTAAACTAAAATTTAAATACTTAACTATTTAAGCATTTAAATATTTAACATGACTCAACGTTCTGAGTCACGTTGCGTTCAAGTTTAATTTGCAGGAATAAAGGTAAAATTAGAATATATCCCTGCAATGTCTCCTTGTGAGACAAAAATAAATAAAAAAAGCTGCATGTTTGCAAGTGTGAACTAACATTTGCGTGCAGACATGCAAGCTGCCCCGCATTTGTCAGTAACCATCCAGCCTGCATCAGTGCATTCAAGTGTGCGTGCGTGTGTGTGTGTGGGCGTGGGGGTGTGTGGGGGTGCGCATGCATGTGTTGAGTTCTGGGTCACAATAACAGCTGGGGGAACACTGCCCAGACAGTGACATTTGATTGGCTATCACATTCTCATGCCTGCCTTCATATTGGCTGGAAATTTACTACTGTTTCTATAGTAACAGGATCGTAAACAACAACAAGAAAGGCATGCCTATTTGATTTATCATTGTTTATGTGTATGTTTGTGATTTTGTTATACACCATTTTTTATTTGTGTACATGTATCTACAAGTCTGCTACATAATTACTACATTTTATATTTGCAAGCACTAACCCAAACTGGCAAACCTTCCCAGTCCTCCCAGTAACAGACAGGAGTTGTGACAAAGACGAAGAAGAAAATTCACTGGAGGGGATGAAGGGAGCCAAGAAAAACAAAGCCATTAACTAAAATAACAACAACGCAACACATGATGCTGAAACAGAGTGACTTTGTTACAGTAACGACTCATTGTTTCCAGCTCAAGTGTAGTGGAAATCGAACAGATCAGTTTAATGGTTTTCACGCTTATTTATGTTTATAAGAGTTCCTGTTTCAGGCCACAGAGAAGACTTTTTATCCAGTAAACAGCTTTCTGGGAAAGACACTTCTCACCAGTGTTTCATAAAAAGCTAAATGACCAAAAGAAAAAAAAAAAAAAAACAGTAATAATAAAAGCTTAACAATTAAATCTGCATGCTGTTGGTTATTTATTTGCATTTATACCCTTTGATTCAATATTTTGTAAAAGCTCCTTTCGTTGCAAATACAACTTCATTTTTGGAGGAATCTGTATCTTCATTTTACACATCTAAAGACTTTTGTTCAAGGTGGGGATGTCAGTTTCCCACCAAACTATGTCTGGACTTTGAATGGGCCATTCTTAAACATTAATGTGCCATGATCTTAATTATATAAATTTAGCTCTGGCTATACGGTTACAGTTATTGCCCTGCTGGAAGGTGAGTCTGTGCCGTAGCCTCAAGAATTTTTGCAGCCTCTAACAGGCTTTTTTCTAGGATTACCCTTTATTTAGCTCCACCCATATTCCTACCAACTCTGACCATCTTCCCTGTCCTTGCTGAAGAACCACCATGCTTCAAGGTTTGGATGTTAGTTTCCCATCACAACAAGCATTTGTGACACACCACATCAGTACAAGAACAAGTTGGCCGAGTAGAAATGGAAAAAAAAAAAAAAAGAACCCACCAATTTCTGAGAAAACTGTGATTTTTGGGTTTTTGTAGAATACACTAGTTGAAGTCATGAAGAAACCACCCCATGCTTTAAATAACAATTTCAAAGGTTTTAAAATAGTAACTCTTTGAATTCAGAGTTGTGTTAGAATAAATCGTTTCGGTGGGTGTGGTGGGGAACTTAAAGCTGATTAATATACCAGGCTTTATTGGCTATTCATGCGCTTTTGATTTGAGTTTTACCAATACTTTGCAAGATTGATGTAAACACATGGCTCATTAACATTACAAACACTTTTTGGATTGTCATTGAACTCCCCCCTCCAAAAAAAAAACTGGGGAGTGCTAAAATTGAAAGGGCCATATTTTCTTCATTGAAAATTCACGCTTTCAGAATCTGTAAACAACTCAAAACGCCCTGGCGAGACTTGTTCATGGTTTTGTCATGGACAGTCACATTTTGAATGTAGGCCAGAATTTGAATTTATGGTGTCATATAACCAGAGCACCTTCTTTCACATGTTTGCTTTGTTCCCTAGATGGCTTGTGGCAAATTGCAAACAGGACTTCTTTTGGATTTCTCTAAACAATGGGTTTCTTGTTCCTATGCTTCCACAAAGACCATGTTTGTTGAGTGCATGACTAAAAGTTGTCCTATCAAAACATTCTCCCACCTGAAAAGTTCCTCCTGAGTTACCATGTGACTCCTCACTGTTTCTCTGATTAATACCTCCTTGCCTGATCTGTCAGTTCAGGGGGACAGCTGGGTTTTGTTTTGGATATCAGAGTACAGGAGGCTGAACTAGGAGTAGGAATTTATTGTATTGTTTCTTGTCATAATAATTCTGATTCATCTTTGTCACAATAAATTCTAATTAATGACACTTAAAACCACACAAAACTGTATGATCGGGATTGTTACTTTTACACCGTTGCTTTTTCAATGAGAGCATCATTCCATATACTTAGATTTTAAAGTATGATTAAATAGTTTCATGAATCAGACTGATGTAGAAATATATATAGTTTGTATCACTTTTATTGTTACCATAAAATACTGTTCTAAAACTTCAAGTTCAAATCGCTCACCCCTAGGATGAATAAATAATGCAAGTCAGGCTTTGCAGGCTTTCTACTACACAATTATGCTCTATTTGTGCTGAAATTTCATTAAAGCCCACAAAAATCTTCTGAAAGACAATAACTGTTGACAAATACAGCTTTATTTTAAGAGCTGGCTTCTTGGAAGCAAAATATTAAAAGAAATCCATAGTGGACCAAGACACAACAACATATTTTATATTTAAATGGTTCATGGTGAGGCTGGACAATATTTGCGACTGGCATACATTTCCAACAAAATTCACCCACACAACCAGACGTTCGGCTGCACCTTCCAGGAAAACAAGATCCTGTTAGCCGTGCGGCAACAGCTTGAATGTTCCAAATGGCTCCATCATCGGTGCCAGAGAGGGTCGGACACCAACACAAAGCTCTACAGTTAGAAACGAATAAACAGCGATCCTGTAAACACCATGTTTCCTCTGCTGATGGTGAGCTAAAAATATGGAATATTATTTAAATGAATGTACTTTCAAGCAAGACGCTAGAAAGCGGCAGAAAAACTTGTTCCAAATCTTGTTAAACCTATTTATGAAAATGACATTCTTCCTTGCATATGACTTCAATCTACAGCAATAAAGCTAATGATCTAAACAATTAATAGACAAACTAAATATGCTTAGACAAGCAATTTGAAGTAAACAGCATAGAAACAAAGTAGCAAATCTTTACAATAAAATTTCTATTTTATGTCTGTAGGGAGCTCAGGTTATCAAATTAAATGAGCTGATTTACAAATTGTCCTTTTTTTCTTGTTCCAGTTCTTTTTTTCTTGGGGTGCTGGCGTGTGAATATTGACACCAGACTTCTTTTAAAGTCCATCAGGTCTTAATTTACAAATCAACAACACTCACACTTATACAAATGCGTTCAAGAAATCCCAAAAGGTTGGTGCCAGCAAGTGAGAAACACCAACAACCACACGTGTTGTATTAGTAACCTCAGCCCTCTGTGTGTGTGCGTGTGTTGGGGTGTGTGGGTGGGTCTCAGGGGAATGGGAGCTCAGGACTCAATTAGGCCGGTATGTGAGGAATGCTTTCAAAAGGAACGGGACAAGATGGCTGTGAGGCCGCCACTGCTCGCCTTTGTGTCTCACTTGCCCTTGATCTCAATTGGTCTCGCTTCAGCTGACCCATGGTGGCATGAAGGGGAGCCATGTCAGACATGTACACTTATATACACACACTAAGTGTCATGATGTGAAGAAATGACCTGCCTGGACATGCTGGAGGGCCCTCAGGGGTCCTCCGCTGTGTCTCCTGATGCCTTCCCTCTCACTCCATTTACACCAGGGACATAAACAAGGCCTGATCACCTAATGAAGCATGTTTAGTCCTCTTGTAGCTTGTCATGATAGCCTCTTGTAAGTTGCATTGTATTCATTAATTTACAGTAAAGATTCTTCTTTTTTTTTTTTGACTGAAAAATTGAAATTCCTTAAACAAAAAAAATCTAATATTTTGCCACAATTTATGACAAATTTCCTAGTTTATTTTTCACAAAAATAAAACTTCTGTGTTTATTCACATTAAGGTCACATAAATGTGTGACAATACCATTCTTATGACTAATGCCAAACATGTTTTGGGAGAGGTGGGCAGAGCCGGATTTACAAGGATGTAGGGCCCTGGGCTGAAGCCAGTTTTGGTGCCCTATCCACCAAGAAAAAAATATTTTTACTAATGCAGATTACAGTACATTTGTAAAAATGTGATGTAAACCAATCAAAAATCGGGGTCCTGGACTACTGCTTCAAAAAAGCCTTTGGTAGCTTTGACTTACCTGTTTTGTGTATTTCATAGCGCAGTGAGAAACCCGCCCCCTGCTGGGCGTAGTCCGACACAAACTTGATGTGAAGAGATGGGCCAGACGATATGATTGGCGCAGGGGCGATGTTGCTGCAGTGCTTTCCCAGAAGGTCGGCTGACTCCGAGTTCCCATCATGGATCTCTACATAGTCATACCTGCCAAAGACAAACGTGTCCTGATAAATCAGATCTATTAAGATGGAATAACTGGACTTTTACCATGAAGCGGACTCTCTACTAACAGTAGGAGGTGGATGGATAAAGTTCCAGATTAAACTCCAAAATATCATTGCTCATGCCTAAAACATTAGGTGCTCTTTTGTTAGGAAGAAATGCTTATCATTTAAAAGTACATTCTAAAAAACCATGAAAGACGAACTCTCAATAAATGCAAGCAGACAGGATGCTGGGAATTGTTTTCTACTATAAAAGGACTTTACTGACAAGAAATCTATTTCTATTCCTGTTTCTTTCATGTTTTTTGACAACAAATGTTACGGTCTATCTGTGGACTCACAGCAGGAGTGCTGCCTCTGTGTCTGGATACCAAAGGCACACCTGCCTGCCTCTAAAATAGCTTCCTGGGAATAAATTCCTGGAGGGCGTTATAAAGGAAGGCTTTAACGTTTGATTTTAACTGAAACGCGTTCCTTCACAATTAAGGGTTTTTCTTAAACTAAAGCAAAAAGTTTGGGGTGAACTTTACCTGCATGCTTGTTTACAGCATACCAATCACTCCTGACCACATCAGGAGCTGAATAATTTTTCCCACTCTGATCTTCATGCATTTTACTGAAGCTTGTGCACCCTTGAATTCCTGCACAGTTAAAGAGCTACTTATGACTTTATTGCTGTTAAAAATATCATCCACCAGCAACTCTGGTCATTAAAGTGACTCACCATATGAAGGTATCATGTGCCTCTGGATAATAAAAAATAAGCTCATGGTAAGCTGCTGCCACATTTCACACATATTAAAAATACACGAATATGAAAAGGGTGTTAATCTTTTCACTATTTGTTAACTGGCGTTTGTTACACCTCCCCTTTTTTAGAAGCAAACATGTTTATGTTGGAGTTTGACATGAGAGCAGAGAGTTAAACCTTAGTTCTAAAAAGTTTATGCCATTCAGACCAGATTGGAAAAGAAACTACAGTCAGAACAAAGTTACTTTTTAAAATCATTCCATTTAATGTTGAAGAGGTCTGGAGTTTGACTGGGCCATTGAAAAGTCTTGTATTTGTTTTTTTAGCCATTGTGTTGTAGACTTGCTGCCATATTTGGAATCATCTTCTGGTTTATGTTCTGGTTTTGGTCAAGCCTCACATTTGACTCTAAAGTACTTCTACAGATGGTGTCACACTGCACTTCATGGCTGCCAGGTGCTGAGGTTTGCATTCTTTATTTTTGAAAATGCACAAAAAGTACTTACTGCATGGAGCATAATGTCAAAATCTTTGCTTTACAATTTCAAGGGAGTGGGTGAAAGTATAAACTTATCAATATTTTCACTTCTTAACCATCTACATGGTGGTACATGTTTTTGATGTATAATGAATAAGCCCAGAATTAATAGTTAATCCATCAATATAGTATCTATTTAAGTGGATAATCATTTTATTTGTTTCAATTTAATCAAAAAAACTAAACTAGAATCAGCAGCAAAAAAAACTTACATAATAATTTAATAATAATATTACATATTATATTCAACAATAATCACATGGAATAATGTGAACAGTTTTATGTTTGGACATTGTCTAAGTTCAATATTCAAATTATTCCACAGTTTGACTTGACTCACTGGTACATAAACATTTTTTCTCGTATTTTTAAATTTGCATATTTTAAACTCTTATTTCGCAAATCATCATTTTCCATGTATCATCACCAAAGATCTGTACTTTGATCTCATAGAGCCAAAAAAGTTGAGTAGTTCTTTCAAATACAACATTGCATGGTGAAGTCACAATGCCATGCTTCCTAGAGAGAAGAGATTTTCACCTGACAGAACTTCTTAAAAAGCAACTTGTTCTGTTTTGACATGTGGATAAGCGAATATTAGAGTAAGAATCTGATTGAATACAATCTGAGTGCTTAGGTTGATTTAATACTGAAGGCTAGATGTGGAACTGCAGAGAGAGAGAAAGCAGCAATCTGAAGCACTGAGCAAAAATACTGGTTGAATCAGAGAATACAGAAACTTGGTAAACTCAACATACACAGCATTTAATGTCATTCAACTGTACTTTTAAAATGTATATATGGAGCAAAATTTTGTTGCAAGAACATAGAAAGTAGGAAAATGGAAAAAAATGACTAATCTGAAGAGAAAATAAGAAACCAACATGTAAGAATGCATGAAAGACTGAAGTTTCTGCTACAGAAGCACAGGACTCAACTCCAAACCAAACTCAAGTGCAGGAATGTCTTTTTCCAGCTGTCTTCTCCTGAATTATAATATTTCACATACTAACTGGGTCTCACTGACCTGTTTGCTCGAGATAAGCGCACTTCTCAAAGCGATTCTTTTATGGACATTCATAGACACAGACATACATACTTTCTTAAATCTTATGGAATCAGCAAAGGTGTATTCACCCACCTTTTCAATTTCAATACTATTTTTATTCAATTACATGACTACATGACAGAAACCTTTCTGTATTTGTTCACTTTTGAGTTTGAACTTAAATAATTTCAGTAAACAATAGATTTTACTGGGACAAGAATATTAGGTTATCTCTGAAGTATGACTGAAACTGAGGTATTTTATGCAGCTTTACCTATATTGAAATTAATATGCATGGTCAGGAAAACACTAAAAGCAATACATGGTTACGTTGTTTTTTTCTGATCAAGCAGTATTTCTTTTATGCATGACAGGTAATTTCACATTTTCGCATGGATAAAGTGATCATTCCTGTCATATCAGAAAAACAGTACAGATATCCGGCATGAACTAAAAACCCACGAGATCACTGATCGCTTTCTAAAATGCAGCCAAGAATAGATGTTTTAGCTGTGCCTCTACCTGTGCATGAGTCTCTGTTTGTTATCATCCTCCTGTTTTTGTCTGATGTGACAGGTGAGCAGCCTCCCAACATGATGAGGGTCACAAACCTCTTTCCCTCCCACCATGTTTCAGGCAGAAACCCCACCACCACCACCAGATTTACGGTGCAGACTGTCACTTTGCACGCATGTGTGTGCTTCTGCAGCCAAGTGTGGGTGCGTGCATGAGTGTGTCACAGCTCCTGTCATATATTTCCTAAAACAACGCCTCATTGTCGTGACAGCTACCCACACCTCATTGTGCAATGACAACTCCTTCTCTAATTATTCTTCAATGTGCTGCGTGTTACTTTTTTTCTAGTTTTTCTGTAAATTAATCTTGAGCTGTTTAACACATGATATTAGCTCCGTCTAAAGGTGCAAAGGCAAAACTTATAGCCAATAAGCTTTAAAGGTAGCCTATTGTGCTTCCTTGAACAGATTAGGATGGCTCTATGGGCTAGATAAAACATGTTCATAAAATTTTTTGCACAAAATCATTCTCAGACAATTTGGTTTTAATCTGATCAGTTTGCAACTCATTTTAGAATTAACTTTTTAGATCCTCTTGTCACTTTAAATCCAAATAGTCTGCTGCTGGCCTCCCAACTCAACTTTTACACACACATGAAAATGGCTGCAAACAGATGCATAATCATATAACCGCACATCTTTGAAAAGCAGAAGTGGAGCCTCCTGCACAACCAACAAGAATGTAGTAAAAGGTTTCTGGATGGTAAGTCAACAACAAAACACTTGTCTTTTCCAGCAGCCATTGTCAAAACCATCTTAACAAACATGCTGGAGCTCAGCTTGAGGAGCTAGCTGACGAGATAGACTTCAATGGGGATGCTAGGTTAGTGGCAGTTTCTACTGATTTGTGACATTACATCCCAAAGATTTTTGAAATGGTTCATTTTCTAGACACCAAAAATTTATAACTTTTTTAAGCGGTGGCATTGTTTTTAGAAGCAGTAGAGATCCACATGGAAGTACAAAAATGTGAAAAATGTGAATTTTGCCTAATATGTCCCTTTTACGATTTATCTTTCACTCTACACATTGAATCAGAGAGAGGACACGCAACTGTATCCACACTGTCTTCTCCACATCTCGGAGAAGGACAAGTGTCATCCTCACCTTTAGATTTATGCCTTTAAGAATAAACAAACCCAACAACTTCTAAGACCTCTATTCACGCAGCCTGTTCATGCTGATGCAAACAAAGCTTGTGGTTTTACACAAGGTTCTTCCGAGGGGTTTGAGGTTTCCAATGCATGCATGCGTGGGAGGTACACCGCTTCTAACAAACTGTTAAATCCCATCATCGCTCCCGCTTTTTGCTCTTCTTTCCCCAAATATACTCCACTCTAGCCAATCCCTGATGTACCGAGACTCGCCAAAGGGCACTAAAGACCTTCAAATCTGATTCTCCCACACTGTTCCCCTAAAATTAATCTTCTGACAACAAGTAGAAAGGTTTTTAGTGATTCTCACGTTAAATGGAGTTTACAAATCCTATAACAAGGAAGCAGCCCTTATGACTAGTAATTATTTTTATGTACAAACAACATAATTGGCATACACTTTTGGTTATTTTTTTGGGATTTTGACAAAAAACGTTCTAAGACTTAAATCAGATTTTTTTGTTGTTGTTGTTGTTGTGGTCCTTTACCACATCAGGGTGATGACAGAGAGACAAAAAAAAACTAATGTGCAAAAAAGACTACCTTACTAAGATACTTATAAAGATGAAAATTAAATTAATTAAAACTCTTAGTCTCATTTGACCAAAGAAAAGTGTCCTAGTAAAATTCCAGTAGCAAACTTGACACAAACAGGCTTGTTAAGGTAATAAAAAAAAAAGCTTTTCCCAGGTAAATCTTCCTAAACACCTAATGGCTGTTATGGAGACATGATGCCGTTCTCCTGTAGGGATTTTTGGAAATGTTTTTACCTCGCTGACCTGACAGTGTGTGGCAACTAAATAAGTTGGGGTTTTCGGACTACACATCGGTCAGTGGCTGAAAGAAATAGGCAACTGCATGTTGTCAGGGAAACAGAAAGTCATGAACTATTGATTATATACTCAAAGACACTTAAATCAACTTTAAAAATTAGATAAATGAAGATACAAATGTTTCAGTTACATTTGTTTTAAATAATAGTATATTAAATAATTACATTATGCCACTTATGATTTTCTTGAAAGCAACATTTCCAATGGCTGTTCTTCTTCACTCAAATTATAGGTTGCTTTCTAAATTTTTCAGTGTGAAAAGCTTATTTTAAGCTTTTAAACACGTCTTTACTACATAATTACTCTGCGTCTGAATTCAAAAATGTCCTTCAAACTAAGTACATTTTTTTGCAGTAAGGGCTTAAACATTTGAGATCAATTTCATAAAATAAAATTCAGAAAAACTTAAAAAGTTGAAGAAATCAGCTGATACACATGCTAACAATACTGGTTATAACAAAAGCAGGTTAAATATGGAATTTGAGACTCACTAAAACAGAACATCTGGGGTAAATCATAGTGTATGTACCGCTTCTGCTTTAGTCATGTGAGTGTCAGAGTGCAAATTTAGCCATAAGGGATATTCTAAGATTGTTCTTAGAGAAGCAAAACTGCACTGTTGGCTCTCTGTCAGAAAAAGGAAAGAAATTATAGATCTGCTAGTTTCCGCCAAGCACTCTGACCGCTAACAGATGCTTCTTGCAAAAGCGACGATGCCTGTAAGCCACAACAAACTGTAATTCTGCAGTTCTTCCTCTTTTTTTTCTTCACTTCACTTATGCATGTTTGTTATTTTACCATGGATGCAATCCAAGAGAAAAAAAAAAAATCAGGAGATTTGAAGGCTTTGTTCAGACTACAGGCCCATTATTTCCAGATTGATTTTAAAAAGATGGGGGAAAAAGTTTGTTTCTTTGTTAATGAGATCATAACCTTATTTTCAAACACAGATTTCCACTTGGACAATGGTGCTAAGAGCAAAGTACAGAGAAGGATAACTCATGGACTGATTCTTAAAACTTTCTGCTGGTACTCTTGAGGGAGAAGACTGCACAGGACAAGCTGGAAAGGAAAAGCTCTTAGCATTTCCAGACTCTGCAGTGAGCAAAAACAACCCATGAGGAATTTAACGATGTGTTACAAATCACATCTGATAGTGTTCAAGCAGTTTTCAGAAGCAGATTGTGAAGATTAGATCCAAAACACAAATTGAATCTACCAGAGTAGATTTTTATTTAGGTAGCTAGAGTCCATAGTCACAATATCTAATATTTCTGAACGTCAAAGCCCCAAATATAAAATTATTCTCTCACTTATGCCTATAAATAATAATAAATCAGTCACTGAGAAGTGTTCTGTTTAATGAGACTCATACACGCTTTCAGTTTAGACAACATATCCGTACGCTTGCGTTGACTTAAAGCAGCAGCCCTAAGTGTGTCAGTGAAGCAGGTAATAGAGAGCAAGCATGGAGACCGACTTCACTGATATCTGGTAATAGGTCTATTATTGCCTAGTGCTGGACGATGTGTATGAGTGTATGGGGGGAGTATGTACGCATGTTTCCAGCCATAGTCTCCAGGCCAACTAATCGATTCCTCATTATGGTTTTAACACACATTGACCAGGATCAGTCCTTCACTGACACACACACACACACCAACACGCATATGGTTATTACAGTAGCAGACATTGATCAGGTAGACCTTCAGTCCTCCAGGCAGCATCCATAAATCACCACAGAGGTATTATCATTATTGCCAACAATACCTGAAGGAGGCTATGTATGAATGCATAATTTAAAGTCACTACATTACTTTTGCAACATGACATCACTTGAATCAACAAGTGCGAAGTGGTTGGGAATTTTTTTGTTGTTGTTTTTGGACAGACAGATGGATGAATATCAAAGATGGACTCTATTATCCATTGACTTAAATTGAATTATGTTCGAAATGCTTAGATTTGACCACATTTTTGGCAACACTGACCAAAAGTATTTTCTCATATAACATAATAGTCAGTAGTTAAAGTAAGCTGGTTACTCCTATAACAGTAACTGCACCGATTTACAAGAAAGCCAGTGGAAACCTTTGGAGGAACACATCTTTACAGTTTTAAAGCTTAAAGATTGGGAATTTTTACCATCCATTATTAAAATATGCTTTATTTGTATTCCAGAAATTTAAATCCCAACTTTAAAATTCAGATTTCGCACCTAGATAGTTGTATTTTAATGTAGCGCCAACATTTCTTTATTCAATTTTTGTTGCAGTCTATTGTAATTCTTGATGTAGATTTATTTTTCCATGTTTTAAATCTTGTTTTTTTAGCTGTTTCATTGTATGTGTTGAACATATGACTAATGTGTTTTAGTTGATCCATTTTTTTTGTATGAATACACCTGTCTCTACAAATACCACACCAATTAGACTTTGACCCCAGCTGTAATGAAATAAACAGCTGACATTTCTCTGTGAGCACTTGTTGCAGTCACTACATAGTTTACCAATAACTGCGCTTTAACCTCGAAAGCATGTAAACAGACTGAAACTGTTCATTTTCTGTAGTGATCTCCTACTTTTTCCATCCCAAAACAGTGTGATAACACTGTCTTTGCCTCTTTGTTTGAACTTTTGTCTGGATGTTTGACTCTCCTGCTGGTAGAGTCACAGTGATGTTAATCCAAACATGCAGGCAGCTGCTAAATGCCCACAGCTGGTAATCGAACTGTCACTCCACATGCAGCTTCTCTCTCCTCCTCCCTCCGTTATGCATTCTCTTCCCTCCACCTTTCTCCTCTCTGCCGCTCTGCCCGGAGGCCAGTGTCACATCACTCCATCTTCACTCTTCTCTTGGTCAAGTCTGCACGGCTTCTGCCTGGCAGCCAGATGTGTCTGCATGTGTGATAAAATATTTCTACATTTGCAGACAGCAGTGGTCACATTTGATATGTGACTCATATTATACGAGACATATAGAAGAGAGAATAAATCTGGCATAAAGTTAAATGACTGATTGAGGAAGAGCAAAAAACAAGCTCTAAGGCTTTGTTGAATTTTTTTTTTTGCTGACTACATATGAACCTCTTTTTACAGTGACTTACCCTGTTCAAGGGTGTTCATCACCATCAAACCTTTTTATGTTATTTTGTCCCATTACTGAGTTTTATTAGGATTTTATTTTAGAGACCAACACAAAGTAGTGGGGTGGAAAGAAATTGTTTTTTTGTTTTTTTTTTACAAATCTGAAAAGTGTGGTGTGCATATGTATTTAGACCCCTTTACTCAGATTCCCTGAAATAAAATCTGCGACTATTAACTCGCAAAGTAATGAATAGTTGATAAGCAGATACTGCTATAAACACATATGTTCTCTAAAGGACTGAGAGGATTTCAAAGAATGTTAGTGAAAAAACAGCATCATGAAGCTCAAAAACAGTTAAATGATTAAGGGAAGAGTGGAAAAGTTGAGTTAAGGTTTTAAAGCTACCTCCAAAGCTTTGAAATTTTACCTTAACACTGTTTAATCCATCTGACAATGAAAAAAATACAGCAGGGCTGCAAACCTACCAAGATGAGATAAGACTGCTTAAACCGCTGGCCAGGGAAGAAAAGCATTTAATTCTGCAATAGTCAAGAGGTTTATGGTAACCCTGAAGGAGCTACAGTGATACATGCAGCTCACAAATCTGGTCCTGATGGAGGAATGCCAAGAAGGATGCTGTGAGAAGTCCATACAGAAGACATAGCAAATATCCAGACGAAGGTAAACTGTTCTGTCAACATGGAACTATCAAGAAACTTTAAACACATTGTCACCTTTTTGAAACATCATACTGGCAATAGCCACTTTCTGGGAAAGCATTTCTTCAGCAAAAATAGGGAAGCTATCTTGAGTTCATGGCAAGTTGGATGGAGCTAGATACAGAAAACTCTTGCAGAATTTCTTTAGAGACTGAAAATGACTTAAGACCAGGTTGAAGGTTTACTTTCTAGCAAGACAGGCAGTGATGCAATGAAATTATTTAGATTAAGTCAAGTATAGAAAAAATATTTGATAAAACTTGAAATAGATGTTCACAAAGGCTCTTCATCCAATATGACTGAGCTTTAGCTGATTTGTAAAGACAAACGTTGGAAAATTGGCAAAAAATAAAACTAAAATGTAAAAAAGGTCCCACACTTTCCTTTCATGTGGTGTCTTTCTTTCACTTTGCAAATTCTGAACTATTCTGTGTTTATTGGAAAACATTTTTGCGGTTGTGACCATAAGTAATGTGGAAAATAGTTGTCATAGTACTAGTCAACATTGTTTTTACTCCCTACACTTCACAAAAAGCTGCACGTTGCTTGTAGAAAGCATGACTTGACTTTAGTATCAAAGATATTCTTGGGCTTGATTGCGTGTGATTATTTTATGGTTAGACATCATGACATTACGTATTATTTCCTGTTTTTGAAGAGGAAGATAGAGGTCAAAAAAGCCAGATGTAATGAAAAGAAATGCAAATAGAAATACTAGAAGAAAAAAGAGAGATGTGACTCAGAAAAAGGAAGTAAAAGACTAAATGAAGACTGTGGTATTTAGTAGTCCATGATTTCTGAAACTGAATGCTGAATGATGGTTTTGATTCATTAAAGAAAAGCTGATAGTAGAGACCGACAGCTTGGAGAGGGATGGAAAGAAGGAGATAAATTAGGCTCAATCACACATTGTAAATTGAACAAAAATAGGTCAAAAACAGGAAAGCAGAGGTGATAGAGAAGAAAGGAGGCTGGCAAGAGAGAAAGATCGAAGGAGGTGAGATGGGCAAAGTTGCAAGAGCAGATGAAAGATGATAGATGGAATCCATTGGGCAACGGTGACGAGGGTGGGAGCAGGGACATGAATCTAGGGGCGAGAACTGGGGAAAGAGCCAGCAGGAAAGAGGAGAGGAGACAGAGCGACAGGAGGTATCTGTCAGGATAATTTGTGCCTGCCTTCAGCGGACCCTGACGCTGCACTTTTCTCAGAGCGGCTGTGTGCGAGTCTGTATTTGTGTGAGAGCACTTTCCAAATACTCCAAATTGAGATCTTGTTTTCAGAGACAGAGCAGTGCAGCAAGGTATGGGGGAACATGTGAGATAAACAACTGAACCAATGAGTCGAAGCTGTAAATTCTCATTCTGTGCACCCAAAGGAAGATTGCGTATGTCTACCTCAGAAGTCCCAAAAGTTCTCCCATCATTTATAGAAATGTATCACCTCAGCAAGAAACTATTCTTCAAAACAAATGGAAAGCACTAAAACTGAAAGAACACATCTTTGACATTTTTACTTGGAAAAGTCCTAAAACGTGCAGTGGCCAAAGTGACGATCAACAACAGCAGTTTGCTTACTTGGAGACGGATACTTTTGGTAAGCAGGAAACAGTGTACAGAAACTGCAGGAATTCATACTTTTGTCACAGCATATAGCAGCATCCAGCAGTAGTTATAGTTACTAAATGGTGTTCTTCTGGCAGATGCTCCACCTCTTGGTTTTTGTAACTTGGCAGATGCTGTGCAGACGGTGCATATTTAAAATGAACAAGCTCAATCAAAGCAATTTGTGAGCAGGTCTCTAAGTATAAGGATCACTTTAATCGAACGGTGCAGGAACTTCTGGGATTTACTGAGGAACTAAAACTCAAGACAAGAAAGCTGGCAACAATGAAGAAAGTATGACTCATTACATGCAGGTTTGCTTAGACTGATTCTATGCTTTAGTATTTATTCTTCTCTTAATAATCATTTTTAAAGATGTCCTGATCAAGAGTCACTTAGAATCTGGCATTTAATAAAATCTTTCATTAAAATAAGTGGAATATGAAAAATATGCTTGAAAATTCTGAAGTTTTTAAGTTGAATTAAATAACATCTCAACAGTAACACATTTATGCTTGAATGACATTCTGAAATTTGCCCTCTATCACTGGATTTATGCATTTTTTTCTGATAGAAAAATATAACTTACCAATCCAAAATTTGTGTTCTACAGCCTCAATTTATTGCATTGACTGATATTTGATATGACTTTATTTTAAAGTTATTCTCCTGCTTCATAAATGTAAACATTTTCAGCCATGATCTTTTAGCTAGCTGGAGATATCTGGTCCCAGTGCAGAGTTGGTACATGTTACAGATAAACCAGAAGATGCAGGTACCAATACAGCCTCTCTTTTGCTCCATTATAAGTAGTCAGTGGTGGGCACCACTTACTATAAAGTCAGTAGTGCTAACCCTGAAGCACTAGTCATAAACTTTAGTTCCACTGACACTAAGGCACTACAACATGATATTTAGAAGGAAGCTAGTGCTAAGGCGCTAACTTCAATTTATATATGTTCTTGAATAACTACAACTACAACCTTTCAGTGTTTCCATTATACCATGCAGTTTCTGTGAGTTTATCTGGAGGGTTGAACAGCAGGTGTAAGCACATTTTTCGCCTAAAAATATTTTTTTAGGCGAAAAATTTAAAACAAGGCTCCATTTATTAATTTGTTTATTTTGCAGAAACTGCATAGTAAGTTACAACTCTAAAGAAAACACAAACCATAGTAGATTATAATATCCATCACAGTAAATAGTACATCAGTTGTTGATGCATGACTGCATGTTTGTTGATGGTTGGTAGTAAATCTTGAGGTTGTTTTTTCATGACAGAAAGAGATAGGATGAATCATATGGCCATTCATAAAGCAGCCTTTGTTTGCAGACACAGTCTGTTTTCTTGTCCCTAGAGGAGTTTGTTTTTTACTCTCTGAAGAGATTAACAACAGTTTATCTGTTGTCACCAAAGCTGAGAAAAGAAACATATGCACTGTTTTTATAGCCATATCAAATGTAAGAGACATCCAGAGACATAAAAAGAGATCAACACACTGTGTGTGTGCGTGTGTTACATGTGTTGTGGTTGTTGCTCACAATCAGTGGATGACCATGTATGTATACCCTACATAGAAGCAAACACCAACAGCTCCTACTTCTTTTTGCCCTCTGAACCCAACGGCTCAGTTTCAGGCACACACACACTCATGAAGACGCACTCGGGGCCAGGAGCTTGTAAACCTAAATAGCTCCTCACCAAAGGGCACCAGCAACACTGCAAATATCTCACTCTGCAGGCTAGATCGGGTCTTAAAAAAAAAAAATGAAAAAAAAAAAAAAAAAATCAGAGCATGTTATTTCTTATTCCTGCTACATTTCATTCTCGTGGGAAACGGCTGAACCTTAAATGGATCTGAGAGGAGTGAGGCACAAGATAAGTCAAGAGGGTGAGAAAGGAGGTGGTGAGGGGAGATATGGAGAAAAATCCAGACAGGAAAATGGAGAAATCCCCTGTATAAACTGGACAGTGAGTATAGCTGAAGAAATACCAAGAGCCCGGGGACAAAGGCAGAAGTATGTTTTTCATTTTCACAGCTCTGTGGGAAAGCAAACCAGAACAAAGCACAGTGGGCATTTTCTACTTCCCTGGCTGTTAACAAACAGACAGCCAGTAAAATATTGATGCTTCAATCCCAGGAAAGAAATGTCTGAATGATTTTGGTACATCTGAGTGGGGAGAATTCACCTATCTATAATTAATACGGCTGAAATGTTAATAAGTGGATGAGAAAGCACTGAAACGCAGACGGAGGTTGGAAAAGTAAGTGTGTGCTACTGTATGTGTATTTCTGTATTTTTCTCTGTTGCTATCTGTGCCGGAAAGTTTAAATTTCCAGTTTTTTACACACACTGCCTCCCAAAAGGCTCTCTCTACTGTGTATGTGGAGCATTCACCCATTTTGCGGCAGCCACAGAGATAAGAACTTGCAGACAGTAGATTTTATGGCACTTAAGACTTCACAAGCCAGTTTCTATGTTTTAGGTCCACAGATATCTTGTAAATGTCACCACAGTTATTTTGTCACAAAAACTATATTAATCCTCCACTGATGGTAGCACAAGCACTGCAAAAACACAAAACATTACTAAGTATTTGGTCTAGTATCTAGTGCAAATATCTTAGTACAGCAACTTTTCAGAAAGATATAAAAGCTTGTTTTAAGTCATACCTCAAATAAGACAAAACTAATTCACAAGTAACTTTTGAGTAATATATAGGAGATTGAGAAGTCATTAAGAAGTCAGTAACTTCTTAATGATGAAAAAGTACTACTTCCATAGGCAGATTAATATTTTAATATGGGAAAAATGTCTTCCAACAAGTTAAATAATCTGCCAATGTAACTTTTTCATTAATATTAAGAAATTATTGACCAAACAGTCCTATATCTTGCTGAAAAGTTACTTGTAAGTGAGTTTTGACTTATTTGCACTAGAAATTAGAGAATAATTACTCAGAAAGCTTTTTGTTTTTGCAGTGAGATATTTGCCAAATGAACAAAAGCAACAGAGAACTTTAGGACACCACATGAAAGTGAGCATGTGATTTTAAGAGATCCAAGCATGTGGATATTTAAAATGTAAAATAAATGATAACAAAACTAACATAGCCAAATAATAAAAACTGAATACATTTTTAAAATAAAATCATTTGTAAAATATAATGAAAATTTATTTTTTGTTGAGGAATATATTAAGACAACCAAATTTTATCCTACCTAAAGTTGCTAAAATCAAACAAAGTTGTATCACATCAGGTACATATGATCAGATCATTTATTTGTATTTTGCAGGAAGTTTTCCATGATAAAATCTCAGACATTTAAAACTGTGTGCTTTGGACTCTTGAATACCAGATCAAAAATCTGTGTAAATTAGAAATCTCTGATTGTAGCAAGTAATGAGTCTGACTAATGGATTTCTACTCATCTCAAAATAACTTGAAATCATCCGTTGCACTGATGGAAAAAAGACTTGCAATAATCAAATGCCAACATGACCTTGCAGCACAAGCAGCTCTGCCCTGAGAGCAAACCACAAGACGGTAAAAGAAATCTCACAAAACCACAAAATGTCACAGATCCTGGAGCCAATTTTTGCTACTGTTAATATGAAAGTACATGGCTGTACAGTCAGAAAGAAACATGGAAAACACAAAGGCCAGAAAACAGAGAATGTAGACAAGGATGAGAATAAAGCTTTTGAACAGACATTCAATCAATTTATCAAAGGCTGCTTGAAAAAGATTATCTGTAACAATATTAAAGCTGAAGCAACACTGACCACTGCAACATGAAAAATACAAAAGCATATGACTAAGCTCCACAAGAATTGGCTAAGATTTAAAAAATGGATATGAATTTTGGTGCTTAAGTGCAATTAAATAAATTCCTTTTGAAGAAAGAGGTCAAAATTGGCTTGCTAACGTTAACGTCTTTGTCTTTTAGACTAGTTTATAATGTGCAAAAAAGAAATCTCCTACTTTAAAAGATTTTCTTTTTCACTGATGAATAGTGCAACACGTGAGTAAAAAAAGCACAAAGTGTAACAAAAATAAAATCAGCTGGATACTCCAAATTCAGTTCTTGTTCTTTTATTTGGTGAACATGATACAGTGAGTGAGTAAATGAGTTATTTATTTGAGAAATAGAACAGAAATAATTGAGATTTATCTTTTGAGTTAGCATGATTTCTGATTGCTTCCTAAAACTCTAATCCAACAATGCAATTTTCCACAATTTATCTTTCAGCCTGCCTTTATTGCTGGTTGCTTGATTTAATGGTGTCTTCCTGTCGGCCTTGCTGTGCAACCAAAGCCAAACAGCCCAAAAACGTGACAAATACCAAATCCTCTAATCTGTTTTAATGCAGCCAAAGTGTGAAAAAGCCTGCTGGAACAGTAAATGTGTCGTAATTAGACTTTGATAATTAGAGACAGGGGGCCAAGGGAGGTCCCAAAGTGATTATTATGGCAAAGTGAAAGCCAGAGAAACAGAAGGAGAGTGGGTTGAAGTTCACCAGCAACTCTCACTGAGAAACAGGCGAGACCCAAAACTGCAGGCAGAAAGAAGAAACTCAGACTCACTGTGGCTTCTGATATAACTTTAAATGTCCCCACTGTTTAAACCAATTTATTCTCAATATTTCTCTCTATAGCCGTTTTGTCTGCCAGTCATCAGGATCATCTGTGTGTTTGTCGCTCACCTGCAGTCCAGCTTCTCCATTTCAAAGTGTGGGTTGAAGTTGAGGACGATGCGCTGCGATGGCTCCGGGGCTGTGATAACCCAGTGACAGTTCTGGTGGGGTGGATACTCCTGCGGGTAACCAGGGGTGGTGATGTAGCCGGCATACGTGGCATCTAAGTTGCCACCGCATGGCTCAGAGGCTGAGTGAATGGAAACAGACGAAGCATGAGTGACATCAGAAAAAATATGAGATTTATCTTTCTATTTTTTTGGATTTATAGGAAGGTCTTACTTTAAAGATTGGTGACAACAATTAATTAACCAACGGCCATTTTCTTAAAAAACTTTAGTCTTGACTTGCATCAAGAAGTAAACCATCTTTCCACAACATAAAAGGTTAAACTTTTCATAATATGCTGAACTTTAAACAAGAAACAAAATATATTTTAACAATTTCTTGAATGAGCGCTGTTAAGGTGAAATTAAAGGAGTTTGTCGAATGTTCATGTTTAAAAACAGAAACGCATGAAGTGTATTCTGCATCCTACAATTGACTTTATTTCTGTTTCCCGTTCTGGTATGGCTCTGCCATCTTTATTTCTGTCTCTGGCTCATTTAAGGATGACCAGTGGTGTCATCTGCTGGACAGTGGCCAAACTACAAGACTGATGTTACTAGTTAATAGATTAGAATTATTTTAGTCTAATGAAGTATTAAATGACAATTAATCATACGTCTATTAATTGTTTGTGTCTGTAATTAAAGGTTTTAACCTTTCCTAAAATGTGCTAATATGAAAATAGTTTTAAATAATTTATTATTTCAATGTTTATCACAGATGTGCTTCAGATACTAGAAGAAATCACGAAGAAAGAAATTGAAAGTAAAGGAAAAAAATTAGAAGAAGTTCTCAATAGCACTTCGAAGTAGATAAGAGTGCCATCAAGGTCAGTGTTATGTATTTGTTGTGAATCAACACAATTATCATCAAAAATACATTGTTTCATTTTGATGTTATCTGTAATTGGGGTAAAAAACAAGGAGAACAATCAAGCTAAGAGATCTGTTCATAAAGACAGGATATGAGAAATTGAGAATCTCAACAACCTGATGAAGGGAGGCATTGTTGTGGTTCATGATGACACACAGACCTGCCATCATACACACTCAGCCCTCCTGAAGCCACAGTTACTGTCACAGAGCGGATCCACTTGTCAGCAGTCATATGTCTGTCTCATGTCTTAAACAATGCCACTTATTCACAGCTGCAGATTCAATCTGACACAGATGGGCAACACATTCATATCTCTTTCACCCAGCAGCATAACACACACAACTCTACTGTACGAAATGTATGGGCTCTGTTGTACTAAAACGGTGGCTGCTCTTTTTGACTGACAGCACAAACTCTCAGCTCTGGACATCTAACTGTTCAGGAACTGTAAGTTAAAATATAATTATAGGTTTCTATTAATTTGCTTTTCACAATCTTTCCCTTTTACTAATGTCTTGCTCCATCCTTCTTACGAGAAAGTTCAATTTTTTTAAATGTCATGTTACGACAACAAACTTAATTTTATCTGTGATAAACAGAATAAGTGCATACTTCCGATGTGAAAAGAAAACAGTGCATTTTTTTAACAAATTAAAATTTGGAAAGTGTGGCATGCATTTGAATTCACCCGACACAATGATTTGAGAGTCAACTTTTGCTGAAACTTTAGCTGCATTAAACACTATTGAAGACAGTGAGCTTTTTCACCGTCTGTGACCAGCTTCCCTGTCCCTGTGAAATAAAATCCCCAAAGCATGATGCTGCTACCAACATATTTCAGTGTGGAGATGAGGTATTTAGGGTATAGCACAAAGTTTTGCTTTCCTCACTTTTGCCGTTTGACTAAATTTTGGTCTCATTTGAGTGGAAAATCTTCTTCCACATGAGTAATGTGGCTTGACACAAACTGAAACAGTATTTCTTATGGCTATGCTGCACTGGATTTTATTTAGTGAAAATCTAAATAAAAGAGGATGAATCTAGAGAAGGTCATTTGTTGATTAAAAAAAAAAAAGTGGAAATCTGGTACCATTTTCAGGTTCCACAACGTCGTCATCTCTCATGGCATATGATTACTGAATTATTTATTTATTTTTATTGTTATGGGAGCCTTGCAATGAAATTTTGTTCATGTACACTTTAAATGTGCAGTTGAATTACAATAATGTTTTTTTGCCTGTTTTCCACCACTTTACAATTGTACACTACTTTGTGTTGTTCTATCACATCACATAACATTAACAACAAGGTGGTTGTGAACTTAAACTCTGAAATTAGCTAGAAAATAGATTAAAATAATTAAAAAGTACACAAATACCAAAGAAAATCTTTGAAAGATTGTCAGAAAACATTAGGAAATAGTAATCTAAACCTCTAAATTTTAGTAAGAATTTAAATTAAAATAGCACAAATAAAGTAACAGAAAACAGTAGAAACAGACTCTCTTCTCACAAAGCAGCATAAATAATCACAATGTCATTTAAGGACTTAAAGTATGACCAGTGCATGCTCAAGGAAGTAAAAGGAAAATGTCTTTTGATTGCAGTTTTGAAAAAGCAACCATAAAGATGGCATTATTTCAGCAGTAACAAATAATAATGATGCAAAAAAATCACTGTATCTGCAAAAAAGCAGATGGATTTTCTGGAAATATTTGGGGAAAACGATGGCCACGACGGACTAGGTTATTTAAATGAAAACAGCATCTGCCAGTGCTGGCTGATTGATGGGAAAATACTTGGCTGGTATGCAACACCCTAAAATAATTTCCTGTTTTCCAGAGGACGGGAGAACAAACTCACAATTGGACTCCTGACAGAGTTCATTATTTACTGAGCCACGGCTAAATACGCATCACGAGACATGCCTCCAGGAGAAATGTAGAAGAGAGCAGAGTCTGTCTGAGGAGGCTGTGTAAGCCACCATCAGTCCTTCTGTGCTATGACGTTTTATTTATTACCACTGTGCTGCGAGGGCTAGCATAGCCAAGCCAAACTGCTCAGCAGAATACAACATGGTTTAAAGCTATTAATAGACTGGCTACTGTAAACCATCTCTGAGAGGAGTAAGTAAGACATGCACACATAAGGCACAGCATAAACACATAACCAGATATCACTATTACATGCAATTAATACAGTTTGTAATTCATAAGGAATAGTGATTAGATTCATTTTGATTAATGTATTGCAATAAAAAAAACAGGCCAACTCAGGATGTGATACATATAAACAGTTTAAGTCTCAAGCAAGAGAAGTTTAGAGAGAAGATCAGATTTCAGCAGTCAGCAAACAACATGACTGACATTTTGGCTTTTGTACCTGGTGTCTGCCTCACTCTGTCTGCTAACAATTAATGATTAGCAGTCTGGATCTCTCTAATTCCCTCTCCCTCACTCTAAGAACCAACTAATCCTGTCCATCCCCTATCTGTTTCCAATCTCCCTGGTGACACACAGAAATACAGGAGTAGAGTTACAAGAGCCGTGTAACCCAGCCATGCACATTTTGTGTCAGCACCACCTGGATTAGTGTTTAACCATTCCAGAATCTGAAGGCAGCACCAATCAAAAACCAGTTATAGAAGCTTTGCTTAGATAGCTATGTCTAATCAAATCTTTGGAAGGTGTGACGTCTGAGAAATAAAGTCATAAACTTTCATAGATTACAAATATATTTGAAAAATTGAGTTCATTTAGATTTGATTGCTTTTTTGTCACAAACTGAAGTGCTGTTTATGTTGAACATGGTTAAAAATATTAAACTCAAATAAGCAATGTCACTGGCAATAAATTGAATGAAACTGAATTGAATTTAATTGAACAAAACTCAATCGACTTTAACAGATGCTATAGTAAAGCTAGGTGGCGTTGAAGTGATTTTGGTTCAGTTTACAAAATTAGCTTGAATTGTCTTGTATCTCGACAATATCTGTATTAAACTAAGCAATTAGTAAAACCAATACATTTGTGGATCTGGAGTTCAAATGACCCATTTTGCATTAAATTAAACATCCAACGTTTCCTTGGGGTTTTTTGTAAATATTTAGACATGTTATGTCTTACTGTTTTCATGTCTCTCAGTGTTCAACATACATACTAAACGATAAAACATACTCAATGCTTTTCTTACGGACAAAATCTTAGCTACTGAGGCAAAAGCAAACTGAAAAAAAATTGTCTAACCATCCATCCCATATTATATAAATGGTATTTACTGTACATAAACAGTGGATCTTGTAATTGTTATGCAAAGAACAACAACAACTTGCAAAGTGTAAATCTGAGCGATGAGAAGCTGTTAGTAGAACAGACTGATCAAACCATAAATCTTCTATGTATCATAACAGAAAAAGCTGCGGATACAAACAGGCCTTTAAAATTTACCCAGACTGTTTATCCTTTTCTTACAGTCAGCTGTCATCCTCAACCAAATGTCTTCTTGAAGAAGAATTAGAGGAGAAAACAATTCAACCACCTGCACAAAAACCTAACCACATGTAGCTTTTCTCTATTAATTCAGTTTTCAGCATTATGGCTCCCTCTCATCTCCCATCGCTCACCTTTGGCCTATTGCTGATAAGGATAGTACCTCTAAGCATTTGAGGAATCAGACTGATCAGTTTGTATGGAATACCGTGTCTACTTCTCTTTTAGATAGTATCAATCTCAAGAGATCCGCGCAAAGTCATTAAACAATTACTGAATCCAAACAGGGCAGCAAGTGACATAAATTGAGCTCAAGAGTTCACAGCTGACATCATCTCGCATTAGGTGTCATTTAAAGTAGATTTGATTGTGTTCGTTCATCTTCACACGCAACCATTTAGATATATGCACACTGAAATGAAATGTCAGGTCCTTGCAGTGGTAAGGCAATGATATACGTAAGGAGGGAGAGCTAGGCATTCTTTAAAACAGAAGAAGGCATGTAGTGTGCCTTGGAGAATTTTATTTTATTTTTTATTTGTTAGAGTTAAACTAAAATATCCAGTAAATTTTAATGGGAATTTATGTGATTGACAAACCCCAGGTAGCACATATCTGTAGGAAAATGACTTTTTTTTTAAATAGATGCATTTTTTTTTTTACAAGTACAGATCTACATACAGTGACTTACATTTGCATTCAGTTCCCCTAAATCTATACTTTGAAGAACAATTTTGACTAGATTAATCAAAGTTGCTTGTTATTGAGCTAACTTCATATCTTATTGTGATTATGTTGTTTTATGTGTTAATCAGAAATCCAAGTGAACAAAGGCTACATGTGGAGCTTCTCAAGGCTCCATCCGCATGCGGATTCAGCATCTATGTGAACACCCAAGATCATCGAGAACTACAAAATTTTACAACACCTATGCTGATGACATACAAATTTGCATTTGGATGTCAGAACTTGTCCAAAAATTAGTGGCTCTGCATGTCCAAAAGTTATTGTTTTGATTCTAAAACTTACTAGACTTCAGGAGGCAAAAGAACTAGGTGTCTGTAAGGATTTTTGTCTAAATTTTAACAGTATTCAGACCATATTACATATAAACCATATCCCACTATAACCTTATAAGTATTGACAGAAAAAAAGAATTTGGTGTCAAAATAAGAAACAGAAACATGCTTCTTGGTTCTTATTTTCAATAGTTTAGATTATTGCAATGTTGCCTGTACAGGTTTCTGGAGAAAAGGAAAAAATAATCAAGCAATGCAGCTGCTGGATGTCTAAAACACTGCTGCCAAAATGCTGAACAAAACCAGGAAAATGGACCGACTCTCTGGTCATTCAAGGATAGAATTTAAAACGTTAACGCCTGTGAAGTCCATAAGGTATGACAGAGTATTCGGACCATAATAATACTTAAAATTAAAAAAAAATAACTTACGAGAATAAAGTCGTTCGAGAATAAAGTCAAAATAATACAATAAAGTTGTATTATGAGAAATCATATTGAGAACAAAGTCAAAATAATGCAAGAATAAGTCGTAATAATATGAGAATAAAGTCAGTACTTTGAGAATCGAGTCAGGAGGCCAGCGTTGTCGTAGTAGCAGCAGCCTAGCTTTGTAGCAGCAGCTCCGGTATTGTGGGCCCACAATACTCCTGAGCTGCTGCTGCGACAACTGAGCTGGGCCTACAATAGACCTTTTTCACGACAACCGGAAGCTGCATCTTGTAGGGCTGGGGTACTTCCTGTTTTATTGGCTGTATTTCAAGTACTCTAAGAAAAATGTTTCTCCTCCGGTCCTTTTCATCATCCTTACTTAATTTGCCAGCACTTTCTTTCACTGATGCGGAGGAAATCGCAGCGGCGAATTCGCCCAACAAACGTGTGAAAGGATCCAAGTTCTT
>CAEGAE010001201.1:0-12012 GCA_903067095.1 Girardinus metallicus
CAAATAATTTTCTATTTTTTTCTCCAATACTGGCAGAGATTGGAAATAAAAATAGAAAATTATTTGCCACTTTCTGAGAAAGTTCTCAGAAAGTGGCAAATAATTTTCTATTTTTATTTCCAATCTCTGCCAGTATTGGAGAATGTAAAAAGTTGGAAATTTTTCTTCAAAATCTTGTTTTTTCTTTTGCAAAAAACAAAAAACAAAACATTATTTCTTGCCCTTGTACCTAAAGTACCATCAGTGTATTTGAAGTTCATTGATTGTCTTCAATCATTAAAACTAAATCTCATCTGAAGAATTGCTTGGAACACAAACAGGATTTGCAGCATTTTTCTCTAATATTAATAGAAACGGAAATTCAACTTTCAATGTAAGGTATTAATCTCACTGTGCTCATCATTTGAACACTGTTTCCCATAAATGCTTTCTGAACCAACACCTACGAGTATATAGGTTACCATATGTTGGCTATTTGCGGAAGGCATGAATCTGTGAATCTGCCCCGTCTATAGCTGTATCCGTTTCACGCCCCGTGTGGACTGTTCACACATTTCCATCCCCCATTGACCCAGATTCTGTATTTCTGCAGGAACATCTAGTACAGGTACAATGCCACTGTGTCAACAAGATGGATCAAATGTACCACGGGAACAACATTATCCAAGAGCACTATTCATAAGAAATGCATTAGACATATATTTCAAGAGCAAAATATAAACAAATTCAATCCTCTTCATTGTTTTCATGACATCAGCTCCACTCTATCCTCCTGTCCTCATTTGCATGTAATGAGGTTGTGATTCACAGTTTTTGAGATGAGGTGATTGTTCCCACAGTCTGAAGTGCTTTCTTGGCTGGTGACTCAACCACTGGACTCCGCTGTTGAAGGATTTTGTTGTGTCGGACGTACGCCGTCTGGTTCTGTTGGATACAGAGTAGGGCATCTCTGCCCCTACTTGTAAATAGTCTTTCTGTCTTATGAAACCAGTCCTGCTCCAATTTCATGTCACCATCAACTAATTTCTTACATTAAAACTTTACTCTTCATTGGCATATTTAGAAGTAGCCCAAAATCATACCTCCTGCCAGATTTAGATTTAATTATTAGTTTCAATCAATCAAAAAGTTTGGTTTTGTTTGAAAATTAGATAATCATCTCTTAAATACAGTGGAAAAAAATTAAAAAGAAATAGAAAAAAAATGTATTGTTACATTTTATCAACAAAGGCCTGTTAAGAATGGTGACTAAATAGTGAGCAACAGTTACATGAGCTATTTATAAAGTTTCACAGATTAAAAATAATTGTTTTTATTTGAGTCAAGAGTTCCTGGAGAAAAGATTCGTACACTCATCCATCCATTCTTGAGTCTTTGTGTCATGAAAGGCGACAGGAATTTTCAAAGAAAAAGAATTCAAAGTTTATTTATTTCCAAGAAACACTGAGTTTGAGTGTTCTCCAGAGTGCTCATATGCACTTGAATCAGCTAATAAATGAAGGGCACTTTAGAAAAGTCTTTCTTTTTCAGTTGTTTTTGTAGTTAAATAACAAGCCTCCTGCTTTGTCATTTCATACACTCTTTTTTTAAGCTCGTTACTAAAGGTTATCCGAATTCTTTTCAGGTTGTCTTAAATTTCATCAAAAAATCCAATCTTAAAATCTTTTTTACCAATACAGATCAAGAATACACTGGTCAGGAATTTTCTGTATCTTGTCTCTAGGAATGGGCTGGCATACAATAGCTTTATGTAAAAATAATGGGGGAAATGGTAAAAAAAAAAGGTACTTATAGTAATGTAATTAATAAAATATGTATAAAAACACACATAACTTTAATCTTAATTGTTTTTTTTAAAGTCAAAAGTGTACATACATTAGTAGTATGACTTTAAGCATAAGAAAGTCCACTTAATTAAAAATGTCATTATTTTGGCATTTACCAAATGGAAACTATTTGGTAAACTCAACTGACTGAAAACAGCTAATGCCTATTCTAATTTAATTTTATATAGTGAGAAAAAGATGACTCCTTTATAAACAGTGCATGTGTATCAGTAAACATGGGACACCCTTGTGACATCCTATGAAAGCTTGTAGAAGATGTTTGGACACAAAGATATATACTATCAATTCTAACAACAGAATTGAATTCAACTGAGATTAAAAAAGACAAAAACTACTTAAGAAGCTTGTTAAAAGAGTTCAAATTAGGTCGTTCTCTTGTGTATTTAGAAGGAGTTCTGTTCCGTTTTAATCTGTCACTTCAGTTGCTGAAAGCTGGCATTTGAAGTGAGAGTTTACACCCAAGGTGGTTGAGGGATTTTGGTGAGTCATTATCGTCACAGTCTGCATCTAATTTAATGGATTTTAAACAAAAGAAAGGTATTGTCCTTTTTTTTTCTCTCTTTTTTTTTTGCTACTTTGACACAATGTCGATTAAAACCTTAAAATTAAAATTTTCTGAGCAGAGAAAGTCTGCTTTGAGAAATCTCAACAGGTCTGACTGATTAGAAAAATGCCTGCCTCTTTTCATCCATTTGTTTCTAACTCCTGAGTCATGATGTATTGTTCTTCAGTTTTCTGTCTTGTCAGGACCTTGAGCTATGATCCAGTCATGAATAAATGCATTTTGTGCTGGACATGGAGCTCACGTGTCAGGCACACATTATGTGTGTCGTTGCCTGCAGGCAGTCTCTGAGAATGGATTTGGTGCCAGCACAACACACGAAAACCCTGAAATATTTAAACATTGAATCATTACCGCATTTGCTGTTAAACTATACATGCTTATTTTTTCTGCCTTAGTATGGATGTATGAGTAAGTTCACGTTTGGCCTGTAGTGCTGGTCCTAAATGTCCTATTCTTGTCTCTGTCTTCTTTGGACAGGATCTGTGGATCTTTGTTTTTGTGCTTATTTGTTCTGTTCAGAGCAGCTATTTCTTGTTCATGGTCCCCTATCTGTGCAACTCATTCGCCTGTCTGTGCAATTCACATTAATACAAAAACTGAAACTATTGCTGCAATACAAAGAGGGATATTGGCCTTGGTTCCTGCTCTATGTGCTGTTACATAACAAGCCGTCTGTTGTTTCTTTAGAGGCTCCTTTCAGTTTGAAACGAAGGCATGTAAATCACCTCCAGTTCATAAAAAAAAAATTAAGCGATATATTTCTGAATATGCTTTTTTGTCACATCTACACATTACAGATCATAAAAGAAGTTTCAGTAGATTTAAAGATAGATATAACAACCCTCTAAAACCTTTTTTCAGGTGCCATAAGGTAACTTTAGAGGTCTATTAGAGTTTACATTTTGGTGCGTCATTCCTTTTAGTTGGCAAAAATGAATCCTTGCAAAAGATTAGACAAGTGGTCATAATTCTAAGGATATTTTGTGTTTCTGCCAACTGGGCACCATGTGAAAGAACTCCAGGAGGCCACAGGACACAAACATGAAGAAGCCTAAAACTGCCTCATCAGACACCACTAAATTACTGTCAAAGCTGCCTATATTAAACTCCTTGGTTAGGCGTAATTGCTGAAGAAGTTGCAGAGGAGCATCTGAACTTGATGACCTTGTCTGAATGGGTTTATGTTCTGAGAAGAGCGTCCTGAACTGGTCCTCTTTGTACCTCTTTGGTAACATTGATTTTAATGCGTCAATAATACTTCAGCACATTTATTTATTTCTGTGCTGCTCACATTCATTTGTTACTATTTGTCTTACCTCTGTAGGAGATCCAGCCGCAGCAAGCAATAAAGGAGCCTTATGGTCGGATTCTTACAGAGTGTCCCGCAGAGGAGGATTTGCTCATTTATGAAAGGTAAAGGTTACTGCTACAGATTACATTTATGGACCCACCTTTTACAAATTGTCCACATCAAAGACAGATTTATTATTTAATAAAGTGGTTCATTAGGTTTTGAGGAATTCTGTTGTTGGATGCTTTTATTTTACTCTGAACAGATTTTTTTTTCTTTATTGAATAGAATAAAAAAAGATGTTGCTGGCCATCTAAACAGTGGAAATTGAAAGAAAACTGTCTATGTCTAAATGTGGTAAAAAAAAAAAATGCTTGGAGTTGATTAAAGAGGCTAAGCTGGCCTGAATTTTAACAGGACCATGGAGCAAAAAACTATGCTGATTTTATGGGTGGGTAAACAAAACTAAGTGCAATTCAACCTTATAATTGTCATAAAAAAGATGTTCCTAGATGTCCAGTGTTCTATTTTTTTTTTGTCTGCTTATCTCTTGTCCTCATCTACATCAGGTTTTACTGGTTGTTTCAAAACACAGCTGGAGAAGCTCGACAACCAGAAAACCTCTTTACACCAGATTAAGACCAGTAAAAATCATTTTGGCCATTCATGGTTTTTGTATGCATCGTGTCTCATCACCACTGCACAACTTCAAAAAACAGAATCTCACCACAAAATCTATTCTCATGCCAGTAATTTCTGTGCTGTGCTTAGGCAACAAGTTCTCTGACCTGACAACTAAGCATTGAAATAATCTTTTTCTTATCTGACCCAGATACCTAATTTATGTCTGAATAGAAATGTTGTTATGATTTTCAAAAGGTTTTATTTCCATTCATATGGCCCCAAGTCAGCGAAGGATGAAACAAGGAGTCTGTGTCTGTCACCACCTCAGGGCAAAATAATCAATTTTGATAAATGGACATAGTCATATTTGCCCTGCTCTGTGCATCACACTCCTGACCTGACTGTTCTTTGTCCACCTTTGTCCTCTCATTCACTCATCTGTTTCTCTTCTGTGTTACATCTTATTTTTTGCCCTAGAGTGCACCCAGCAGTGTTGATAAATAGATCCCCACAGACATAACTATTTCTTCCTTGGAAGAATATGAATATTTGACGATAACTTTAATAATTTCTTTTCCAGACACAGCCTTCTTATGTCCTTGGAAGACCCTGAACAGTTTGGAATTTAACCAATGGGCCGATTATTTTTATTTGTTATAGTCGACCTTTAAGTGAAGTATACTTTCAGTACAAACAGCCCTGAGGTCTGCTGTAGTTTTTCTTTGTTTTGAGTTCACCAAACGTTTAAGTGATCGCTGTTCAGAATCAGTCTGTTTTTTTTCTTTCAGACCACACTTTTTCCTTTCTTTTTTAATGCACAGGACAATTCTTAAGCTAACTTTTAGTAGTTTCTGTAAAACCTCCGTAGATGTTTCCTCTGCTCAATGCTTGAAAATGACCGGGAACTCCTTAAACAACGTATTTTCCCCAACCACAAGATGTTCCTTTCACTTGAAAAAATGAGAAGCCACTCATTGCTTAATTTGGGGTTAAGTAACTGGTTGCCAGCTGACAGATAATCACCAACGGCGTTATTACCCAGTGGGAGGTTCATACTTATTCGCTTAGTTAAATCCAGGTCACATCTTTTATTTGGGTCAAGGATCATGTATATACAATTTATTTTGTGATGTATTATAAAAGCTATGCTGTTTAAGAAAAATGTTCAAAGAAATTTGTCTTGGATTGTTTATTTTATATAACAGCCACATTGTTGCAAATATTGCTTATTTCTCTTTACCTGGTGTGACATTTTGGGGGAAAACGTGTTTGTGGGTGGGGCGGCACAGTTGACTCGGTGGACTGGACCCGTCAGAAACTTGTCCAATGCTCTCTGCCAGTGGTGGAGGCGTGCGCTGTTTGTTCTCTACTGCCGGCTGATTCTTTTCTGACACATATCACTATGGTCTCCCCTCCCAGGCATTGTTTTGTATTCCAAATGCCTTCAGCACTTTTTGTTTTTTGTTTCATGTGACTTTGATGGCAGACACAGATGTAATTGGAGCAAGGGAATTGGCCTCCAAATTGTCGTGAAGAATGATGTTCATATCCCTCGACCATAGTGGCTCATAATAAGAACGAAATTGCATTCATTATTGAAACTGGAAGTAGCAACAGCTCGAAAGATGTTAATGAAAGCCACAGTACCACTAATCAGCGCATCAATAATAAAAATCATCAGCAAGAACAAGAAATCCCCTTATGATTTTGCACATTATTGCCAGTGGGGGGGAACAAGCTGATGAATAATTAGAAGACGGTAGATCCAAAGATATTCATAAAGAAAATAATATGACACTGAAGAGTTAGGAGTTACAATGTATCTTTTGGTTTATTTTAGAGGGTAATTTTTTATTTTCATTTATTTTTTCTTTCTGCAGGTTTGCACATCTTGGTGAGAACCAGCACACAGTGGAGAAAACAGAACGCATAAACTTGGCGAATATCATTTGCTTGTAAGTAAAACGCGAACGAAAAGAACTCATGTCGCCGTCTAACAGTTCAGCACAAATCCCAGAGTTTGGTGTTTTCATATCAAAACATAAGAGAGTTGCAGCTTTTTTTATATAAATCGTATTCACTGTTTTTTTCACTGGATCTCATTGTATTGATACTCTATTTGACTCTACTTCTCCTTTATGTTGATTGTTTTTAGAGCTGGTTGTACAAACACAAATGATCTAAATCCATAACCTTCCAGGAGAGCCCTTTGATTTTATGAAGATGGTCAAAAAATACTCAGAAATGGAAACATAGCAGAGGCAAACACAGAAAACAGCAAAAATAATGTTGACTCCTAATTTCAATACTTATGCCTTGCAGCTAATGAAAATCCAAGTTCAGACACTGAAAAAACTTGGATATTAAAGCTTTTTAAAATGTATCGTTCTGTATATAGCCTGTAAACTTCTGCGAAATACTGTTGACTTAACCATTGTCATGTAAAAACTTATTGACATCTTCTACAAGGACAGAAAGCCACAAATAGCCATTGCTAAAGAAGCTAAATTTTCTGATTACTTTTTGAATTCAAACGTTGTTACTGTTTGTTGAGCTACACATGGAAATACTCAGACACGTGCAGCTATGCTTAGTAGTTCAAACTCACATTTTGTTAAACGTTGTCATATTAGCTTTTAGTCATAAAAAAACACTTGGAAATAAATTTCGTCCCCTAAGTCTCCTTGGGAGAAGAGCAAAACTAAATAGGTTCCCGCAAGGCCTCTAGCTGTGCACTCCTATGGTACTTACTTTATTTCTTTTCATTCCATGCTTGGTCCAACCGTCTTCTCGCTGCGACTGCAGCCGTGACCCAGCAGGAAGTGGGGGCACTATGCACAAGCACACGTGTAATTTCAATGTGCAGCCATAGAAAAAAAACACTCTTTCTTATGATCATAAAAGGAAGCACATATTCCATCCCAAGATGTTAAATTTCTCTGCCTATAAATTAAAAAGTACAACATCTCCACTTTCCTATTTTTTTCAGATGCAGCTTGGAGCCTTAACATATTTTTTTAGTAATTTTATTTTTTTTGAAATGTAATTATGAAAATAATTTGCCTAAATATAATGATAATTAATTAACAGCATGATGCATTAGAAACAAAAGGATGCATGACTTTAACAGCCGACTGAGTGCCAAGATAAGCGGCTATCGCATTATTTATCTTTTATCGGGAGCAGAATTGATCTAAAATGGATTGAATGCATTTTAATTGATGGTTGGGCAAAAGGCCTTGGAATTTTCAAGCATTAAAGACAAAAGTTGAATTCAACTTTTCCTGCTTAATACTTTCTTCCTGGCAGCTGCACAATGCAGTTCGAACAGAGATGTTAACTTCGGCTTCATTTCCAAGGCTACAGAAAAAGCTGAGTATTTTATTTTTTTCTTTAAACCAGCACCACTCTGAGCAGCAGTAGGTCAACAAGAAAACTCGGCCATAAAGAGAAGACACTTTTAACTGCAACTTGGAACCATTTTCTTACATTTGGAGCTGTTTGTAGTATATATTTGATGTTTTATGTTAGAAAAATAAAGTAGTCCTTAACTATGACATGGGAACTTTTTTATGCATTTAAAAGCTCTTCAGATGAAGAACTGAAAAGTTTAGATGCATTCAAACCACTTAAATTTGTTACCCCTAAATATAGTCCAGTGCAACCATTTTCCTTCAGAGGTTACCTGTGTGTAATTTAAACTCATTGTGAGTACATACCTAAAATGATATGAATAGAAATGATGGGCAAGATAACCACGGTAACTCTGTATTCACTTTTAAAGTTTTATTTAGTTCAAAATAAAAATAAAAAATCTCACTAATGCTCTGCACCTGTCTGTTTCTCACATGAATCCCTGAGACAAAGTAACTCATATGCAGATGTTTTTTTTTAATCTGACAAATTAAGGCAATTGGTGGCGATGAATTAAACGTTGTGGCAGCAGAATAAGAGACCTGAATTCATTTGAACATCAGACTTTAGATTTTATTTATTAGAAAACACACAATCATTGTTTAAATACCAATTGCTATGAACCTGCAATCAGCTATACAATAATTTCATCACATTTTAGTAAATGTCAGATCAATTTGAATACATTTTAAAAATGGAAATACTGTATTTTGAATGTCTTAATGCACAAATTCACTCTTCGCTGTTCGTTATCTGCATAGGAAAGCAAAAGTTTAGAAAACAACTAATGCTACCTTTTTTTTTATTTAAAAGTAATTTAATCCACACAGAACATCTATGGATGGGAATGTGAAGAACATCTGGCTGGAAAATTATCAGGCATTCTGGACATTGCAAGTTTTAGTAGAATGGGGGAAAAAAACTGCATGAAAAGAATTCACGTGGCAATCCTTTTTTTACTTGTCCTGGAATTGTACATTGCTTTGTGAGGACAAAGACTGCAGAGCATGTGCAGTTGAATCACAGTTAAACGAATTGTAAGAGATGACCCTGAAAGAAGGTTTTATTCTTTTCCAGACATTTCTGAGCAAACCTACGGAAGTCAGAGGTTGATGTATTCAGAGATGGTAGAAATTTTATAATTAAGTTTTTTTTGCATCTTTATTAAAAGAATGAGATTACCTATACTTGTAACTATTCACTTTTAGACCTCCTAAAGACTGTTGCACTTTCTGTGGTTAGAAAAGACATTAATGTTGAGCTGCTGATTTACACACTACTATGTCTTCCAATAAATATAACATAAATCTTGAGGGGAAAAATAGACTCTCTTGGAGGCATCTTTATAAGATCCCTTGTTTCAGTCCTCTGTTCTTTTTCCTTCTTTCCCAGTTCTCTTCCTTTCTTTTTTCTCTCTTTCTTTTCTGTTTCCATGTCCACTGGTTTCGAAATAAATCAAAAGTAATTTATATTAAAGTTTTATATTGATCACATCAAGCGGAGCGAAAGCCATAATGCTTCACTTGTGAATGTAAATCTATTTGGCTTCTCATTGGTACTAAGTTAACAACTCTGATTGCTACAAGACAGACAAGAAAAATTAATAAAAAGGAAGTTTTCTATAAGTTGAGTTAGAAGGTGGTCTCAATCTTATCGATTATTCCTTTTTTTTTTCTTCACTTTTCTTCGTCTCCTCCTGTCTGGTTGTCTGGTCCTCAGGTGGTCACAGGTGTGTTGGCTGTTGCGCAATCGGGCTATTCTAAGTTGTTACGGCACCCTGAACGTGTGGCTCCTGCCAGGGGCGCATTATTCATTCACCTCCTTCTGTGCGGTTCCTCTATTGATCCATCCGGAATAGGCAACTGGATACTGACTCCATTGGTGGAGATAAAAATGGAAATTGTATGAATGCTGTTGCCAATTCCTGTCATTGGGCATTAAAAAGACGAGGGTATGAATTTCATTTTCAAAGAAAATCAGTGATGAGGATTACAGTGCAGACTAACATTGATATGGAGGAAAAGAAAAACTAAATCTGATTCAATATTAGAGCTGCTGGTTGAATCATCTGTTCAATTAGTATCTGCACACAGAAAATGTCTTTAGGAAATATTTATATTTAGTGGTCTATTGCAGCTTTTTTTCTGTAAACGAATGTCACAAAATTGTAACTCTTGGCTTATAATACATTTTTTAAAACCAAAACATGCAGAAATTACACACACATATACCTAGTTTGTTCAAGATGTAGACGTAAGTTACAAATTGCATTTGTAACGACAATTGATTAAGTGAATTTCACAATTAGAAATCTGGCTGACTTTATTTCTACGCTTATTTGTTCCATTTTATCTATTTGTGCTTATCGTACCGTCTAAATGAAGGTTCCTGAATTGTGCACAAAAAAGTTCAAAGCTATTGCAATCTAAGTTTTGCAACTGAGAATAGCTCTCTATGATGCTCTTTGTGATTTGCATTTGACATTACACACTTAGGGTCAGAAAAAGTGAAAAAAAAAAAAAAAGTTGGAAAATGCTATAGTACTCTTAATGTTCTAAGGTCCTGATCACATTCCATTAAGTGAGATATCAGATTAAATGTTTTACAGAGTTAGTAGTATGGACATGCAGTTGTTCCTAACTCTGCAGAAAGTGGCATTCTTCTGTATCTGGATTCAGTAGATAGCAGGCATCTAGTAACGGCAGTGCCTCTGCTGCTCTCAGTGTATTGACACCTTGTGTTGACAAGCATAGTCTTAAGAAATGTATACTTGGCTCTTATTACAAAAGGTTCAAGGCTTTTAGTCAAAAACTGTAACTCATGTAGCACTGCGCTATCGGGGCCCTTTGAATAACTACTTGAGGAGGCATGAAGTCATCCTATAACAAAATCATAACTACAGGAGTAAAACTAGCCTGGCTATGAAACAAGATTTAATTTTCAAAGAAAACTTACAAATGTATTTAAAAGCTATCTGTATAAAGACCCTAACATCTGAGATTTCAAGCTGAAAACTTTTTTGTTTGAGACAATACCAGAACTCTATATGTAGGGGTTAATTTTAAGCAAAAAGAAAAAAAAAGTTGGATCAGTAAGTATAAAATCTCTTGCCTTAGCACATTGACTTGAGATGTGATGCGTTAAGTCAAAGCTAAAGTAAATTTTTTAAATTACGTACAGATATCAATTTCTCCCTTTTCAACCTTTTTATCACGGAGTTTTGCTAATCTTTAGCCAGCAGTTGCTTTATATTCTTGAATTCACAGCATTACATCTATTTAGACGAGCCGATGCCAAGTTCTTACATGAAGGCATGCTTTTGTGTCTACCTGAAGTTCTGTCTTTGCTTTCAGAAATCTCATTACCGGCCAGGTCCTGTCGAAACTCCGTTTTGATTTTTTTTTTTTGTTCCGTTCCTGTATGATCACCAGCTGCTGTCAAACTAACTGACTGAGTGGACCATCTGACAAGCAGAAGCTTGTTAATTCATTGTTTGGATGGAAAGACATGCTTTGGTGTTTAGTTTCTGAGAAAACATGACAAAACATCTAATATGCTGCTAAAAAAGTGCCAGTCTCCACAATTCCCGTGTTGCTTTTATTATCAGCGTGGCCATTAGCTACTGCTTTAAACACATGATATTCACAAAGCATTTTTCTTTTCTTGGTAAAATAAAAATAGCTTTTTTTGCTAAATATATGGAAAGGTTTTTTTTCCCGATTGTGTTAGTCTTCTGCTGCTACATGATTGGTTTGACAGTTTGCTTTTATTCTCTTACATGTCTGCTTTCAGAGAACCAGTGTCCCACTTCAAGGATGACAGCGTCTATGGCGTCTCTCTTCCTCAAGTGGACAGAGGCAGTCACGAAACGTTTGCGAGCCATGTAATGACGGGTCACGGCCAGGTGAGGGCGCTGTGCAGGGAGGATATGTTGATGTACAGGGAGTACGTGAAGAACAGATACATGTGAAAGCCAAATATCTGGAACTGGAAGATGATAAAGACAAAAATGTTTCTGTTTTTTTTTTTTTTTGCTCGTGTCTCTGGTAAGTTGTATGCATTTCTCCTGACGATGTACAGGAGACCTTACACAGCTGAATTTTGACTTAAAAAAAAAAAAATAAAATCAAGAAAGCCGTTTGTATATTTTCTGTTTTATAAGCTTTCAACTATTTTATTTGTGCAAACCTGCCTTACAAGGCTACGATTATTATTATTACGTTATTTTAACGTATACCGTTAAAATAACGTAATAATAATATTGTGTGTGT
>CAEGAE010001202.1:0-14186 GCA_903067095.1 Girardinus metallicus
CGCTTATCTCTTAACACCAAATTAATAAGTTAAATAGTTAATAAAACATAAGCTCTTTCAAAATAATGCTTACCTGACTAGATACAAGAAATTTACAGCTTGTTCCTTTTGCAAAACTGAAAATCTGAAGTTAACTTTGTGGCACTTGGTTACCAGTAAACACAGTCATCTCTTAGCAACGGATTAACAACAAAGATTGTTATTGTTCAAAAAACATAAGATATCCTCTGCTCTTTTGAAATACTACTTTCAATTAATGTGGTGTTATCTCTTAACACCACATTAATAACTTATATAGTTTATAAAACATCAGCTCTTTTGAAATAATGCTTACCTGATTAGATAAAAGAAATTTACAGCTTGTTCCTTTTGCAAAAGTAACAATCTGAAGTCAACTTTGTGGCACTTGGTTACCAGTAAACACAGTCATCTCTTAGCAACAGATTAACAACAAAGATTGTTATTGTTCAAAAAACATAAGATTTCTTCTGCTCTTTTGAAATACTACTTATTTTACGCTAACAAGAATTGTCCAGTTGGTAAATTTTGCAGAAAAGCTATTTTTTTTTGTCATTGCTAGTAGATAAATTATGAAACACACATTCGACACAAAAGTAAAATCTCGATTTATGCTTCGTGGCAGTTCGTTACCAGTAGAAAACGCTTATCTCTTAACACCACATTAATAACAAGTTAAATAGTTAATAAAACATAAGCTCTTTTGAAATAATGCTTACCTGACTAGATACAAGAAATTTACAGCTTGTTCCTTTTGCAAAACTGAAAATCTGAAGTTAACTTTGTGGCACTTGGTTACCAGTAAACACAGTCATCTCTTAGCAACGGATTAACAACAAAAATTGTTATTGTTCAAACAACATTAGATTTCTTCTGCTCTTGTGAAATAATAATTTTCTTATACTTGTTAAGAATTGTGTATTTGGTGAATTTTGCAGAAAAATGTTGTTTTTCTGCCCCAAGTGGAGGAGTTTAAGTATCTCGGGATCTTGTTCACGAATGCGAGAGGAGGGAGTGGGAGGTCGACAGGCGGATTGGCGCAGCGTCTGCCGTGAAGCGGGCGCTGTATCGGTCCGTTGTGGTGAAGAGAGAGCTGAGTCAAAAAGCAAAGCTCTCGATTTACCGGTCGATCTATGTTCCTAGCTTCATCTATAGTCATGAACTTTGGGTCATGACCAAAAGAACGCTTGTTTCAGAGCTTAGAGCTTAGTGTGGTCCATTTCCTCCACAGCGCCCCCTACGATATTTGAAAAAATCAGCCCCCAGCCATGCTTTATCCCAGAATTATGAAACTTGGTACACATGAGTATCTTGTCAAGACCCACAAAAAGGTCTCTTGGAGCCATGGTCTAAACGCAACAGGAAGTCGGCCATTTTGGATCAAAGCTTCCATTTCGTCTATTTTATGGACATTGTATCTGAGCGAACTCGTCCTACAGCTTTTGGGGTCTAGGCTTCAAACTCTGTCAGCACAGCCTTGAGGCATTGAAGGTCAAAAGTTATCAAAGGAATTTTCCTATGTCAAAGCATGTGGGCGTGGCCAAGCCTCAAATCTGTCCATGCTACATAAAACATCAAAATGGAATAACTTCCCCATATAAACTCTCAGCTGCATCAAACTTGATTTGTATCATCACAGACCAGAGCTCATCACATTCACATGGTCAATTGGTGACATCAGTTTAGCCCCGCTCCCTTCCAACAGAAAGTCACCTGTTGGAAGGAGTGGTTAGAGCAGTCGTTCTTTCTGTTGGAAGGAAGACTGATCTAAATCATACATGCATTATCCTATTTGCAGTAAACTTGTTAGGCTTGACCTTTGTTAGCCTCTAAAGAGCCCAATAGGTTGAAATTGCAATTCAGTCGGACTGCGCTTGTGCATCGTCAGGGAGCGTTGCGGAAGACGTTTGTGTGTGTCACCTGGCGGATGGCTGCGGGATCTGCGTGAGAGCGTCTGCGGTGGTGTTGCTGGAATCCCCGCGGTCACCATGAAGCCTTCGGCGCTCTTCACTGCGAGGGGCCTCCAACGCAGCTTGCAGCTTTAATTGGTTCTGTTCCTTGTGAGTCTCTGTGTTGTCCCGTCTACCCGTTGATTGTTTCCCATGTGTGTCTCGTTCCCTGTGATTACATCCCTGTGTATTTAAGCCCACCTGTTGTCTTTGTCTCTTGTCGGGTCCTAGTCAAATGTCGTATGTCTAAGCTGTTTGGACGTATGTCAAGTGTTGCCTTGTTTGTCGTCACAGTAGAACCGTGAAGTCCTGTGTCGGCGTCAGCTCTCGTAATAAGTCTAGTCAGTTGCTACCAGTGTTAGCATTAGCTACTGATCACTGTGCCGCCTGCTCCTTGGGCTGCAAGTTTTGAGCTGCATATTCGTCATTAAAGTCATCAGTCATCTCTTACCTGGGTCTGCTGCGTTCTCCCTCCCCACCACTTGCCTACAAATCATGACACTTAAGCTTTTTGTTAAAGGTAGCAAACATTACATTCATATTTAGTTCTTTAACTTTTAGTTAATTAGAGTTTGAAACGGGAGTTAGGGGCTGAGCAAGTGGACCCAGCTCAGAGTGCGGGAACTGAGAATAGAAGAGAGAACAGACAGAAATTTACAAAAAGTTATTTCTTTATTTCTCACTGTCTTCAACTTAGAGCCTTTAAGAAACAAACTGAAATCTGAATATTTTTCTATATGAACCCTGGTGCTTTAAGTGTACGTTTAGGTTATGATACTCCCCAGATATTCACTTCTATCTACTTGTTTGTTCTCAGTCACCCAGGACATGACGAAACTAAACAAGCCTTAAAAATAAAGCAACTGAACAAGTTATAATTTACACAGCTCATAACTTGTATTGGGAGCCATTTCAATAAATCAATGTTTATGAGTAATTTTATTAAGAGCAGTTACTCATTAAAGCTTTTTATTTAGAACCTTAAATTTTTGTAAAGGTGTAGCAGAGATTAGATCAGTGAGCCTGAACAAAACTCCCATAGAAGCAACATTTGAATTTTAGTTTTATTTCTCAATAGTTTATTGATGTGCATTACTAGTCATTTTTGGTCCTGCAGCTTGAATGTGGTTTTAAAACTTTCTAAACCACATTTTACGTTACATTTCACTGCAACTTTGCCGCCCTCCCCCCCCAAAAAAATTGGTCTTAAGAAATTTTCCTGTTTATGGTCCCCCCCCCAATAATGAGATGGTTTTTACACCCTTGCTTAAAGGATAACAAATCCAGCCGCTGTAACAGATTATAATTTTCTTTCTTTTTTTTTTTTTTTTTTTCCTCCCACCTAAGTGTTTTTAATGACTCGGCTTTCAATGG
Source organism: Girardinus metallicus (assembly GCA_903067095.1). Taxonomy (NCBI): domain Eukaryota; kingdom Metazoa; phylum Chordata; class Actinopteri; order Cyprinodontiformes; family Poeciliidae; genus Girardinus; species Girardinus metallicus. The sequence goes on from CAEGAE010001202.1 coordinate 3,342, forward strand.
CGCAGCTTGTTAAAACGCGGGGAAAGTGAACACCTACACTTGACGACGGTAGCGCGGGGCACAATGGTGTGAAACATCTGCCGTCCCACACCTTGTCACTTCCCGTTTTGTCCCGACGGCCCACAACTTTGATGGTTTCCCCTTTTTTTCTACGCCGCCGCGAACGCCGCTCTCGTTGCTAACGGCAACACCCCATTAACCAGCGATGATGAGGAGACGGGGGTCAGGTGGGATCACACCGACAAGACTTCTGCCGACCATTAAACCGGTTGCAAGTAAAGGCCAGCTCACCACATCTGAATATGAAAGCGGCGCGAGCGAGCGGCGTCTGTTGGAGGGAAACGGTTAATTAGGGCGCAGCCCGACAAGATGCTGCAAATCCCACATGTCTTTTATGCATCCGCAGTTGCCACAGATACTGACACTTTCTTTCTGCAAATAAGTGTGTGTGTGTGGGCGTGGGCGGGGGGGAGTTTGGTTGCTCTGCATTGCGAGTTGTTTGGCGTAATAAAAGAAATGAAAAAAGCTGTTAATTTTATTTCATCCGTGTAAGTTACATCATTTAATGGACTTAAGGTTTTTTCCCCCCCTCCCTCTCCTTAAAGGGTGAGAGAAAAAAAAAAAAAAAAAAATATATATATATATATATATATATATAGTAAGCAGGGAATAAGTCATTTTCTCCCAAGGCAGATCCAGTGCAATTATTTTAAGTTATTCAAAGATAGCAGCTCATTGGAAAATAAATTTTTTATAGCTCTTACATGCAGCTAAAGAAAAAAAAAAACGTAATTCCCATTGCATGACTGAGTTGGGGACAGGTGATATAATCGATGCGAGGACACAAGCTGAGCGATGCAAGAATGACTTAGCAGAAAAACAGCTAAGTTCAGAAAAAGTCCGTTTGTGTTGGAAGACCGAAGAAAACTTGAATGCTGACAGCTCTAAACCCATAAAGCTTATTGTTCCTTGATTTATGTTTGTTTCAGATATAGAGCTGTTTGCATCACCAGGCATAACAAAAGGGGGCCGTTTTGCGACTCACACACTGGAGATGTATTGAAGCAAAGTAGCAAATAACTATGAAGGAAAATATTAAAGTTTCTCAAAAAGGAGAAACAAAAAAGTGGAACATGCATTTGCAGTCCACACCTTTGAGTCAATACAGAACTTTTTGCTAGAACTACTTTTGGGGTTTGTCTCTACCAGCTTTGCACATCTATAATCTAAAATTTCTACACATTTTTGTCTTCAAAATGGATCTAGATCGGTTAGATTGATTTTTAAAGTGTCTGTGGGAAACCAGTTTTTAGGTCACGACAGATATTTAATGAGATTTACGTCTGGACCTTGACTCGGCCATTGTAACGCATGAATGAGCTCCTTCCACGATTCAAAATCATGCCTCCACTTTTGGATGTTGGATTGAACAGCACTTAGTGAAAGGTTTGAAAACTAAGAGTATTTTAATTTAGATTTAGATTTCCCAGCAGCTTTGAGTTGACTAATTTTGTCCTTGGTCTTCATAAAAAAAACTCCCCAAAACAACTTCATTTATACAGTTTACTGCAACTAATTGGCTCTTAAAAGCTCTAAAATCCACTTCATAGAAATAGCTCTGTCATAAGATCCCAATAAAATACATCCAACTTTTTTTTATTAAACATTGACGTTCTGAAGTACTTTTGGAAGGTGCTCTGTGTCTTAAAGATGGAGCGAATGCAGCTGTTGCTGCATAAGGGTGGTGGGATTTTGTCAACAAGAATGTTGCGTCGCAGTAGAGAAAAAAAAAAAAACTCGGATTAAAAAAAACAACTTATTTCTCACTCTTCAGTAAATAACTGGAAACACAAAGACTGCACAAAACATATTTACAACGTATCAGCAACTTTGCCCTGCAAGTACTTTTTATCTGAAGTTGTTTGAGTTTTTTTTTTTTTATGTTCTCCTATTGTCAGCATTCCTCTGTTTTTCTTTTTTGTCGTTGTTGTATTATATCCCCAACGCTTTATCGAACTCTTTTACAAGAATGCAAATGCTCCAGCATGTAGGTGGCATATGATCCTCTGCAGGTTTTGTCTCAGGTGCGTCCAGATGGCCCAAAGCCGATTCTGTGACAGTAGAGTCAGTGTGTCCCTCTGGGTTTCAGACTGTACATGTACTTTTCCGTTTGTTTTTAAGTCAAGGCACATTAAAATATGCACTGCGTCCTGAAAGTATTTGCATAGCTTCACTTTTTATTACATCCTTATTCCCAAATTGCATTAAAATTAATCTATTCCTCAAAATTATACAAACATAAACCTCATCATGACAGCCTGGAAAATGTTTTTGACTCTTTTGCATAAGTATTCGCAGCCTTCCCTTAACACATTGTTTATCCTCGACTTTAAATTTCTTTTTAGAAATCTGAAAACGGAGAGCTTCTATATTGTGTAACTCAACTTCAGATGTCACCTAAATAGTTCTTTGAATCAAAGCTTATATATGTGGTGGAATTGGACCAATCAAAGTGCAGATTTGCATTCAATTGAGATTCTACGTCACAAGTGAAGTAGAATAAGTGTCTCAACATGTACAATGCTGGTGAAGACCCCTAAAGACAGAAAAAAAGTGAAATAATTTTAAGACATTTACTCGTTTACCAGCATTTGTTCGCAACTACAAACAAAATGACTAGAAATTCCTACTAAATTGAAAAAAAAAAAACAGCCCAAATATGATTATTTAAAACCAGCCAAGAAACAAATTGGAAGTGATGTCGCTTTTTTTTTAATTTTTATTTATCTCTCTACTCCGTCCGCTCCACAGAAGAAGCTGCTGCTCTCGGTGACAGATCAGCTCATACATCACACACACAGCCGTGCTGACAGCTCCCGCTGTCACATCTCAGCTCCGTCCTCTCAGCTTCATTCATGTGACGGTATGTGTGAACACATCCCAAGCGTGAGTGCTCCTCCAGTCATATGGAAGCAGAACTACTCACAGTCGTGCACATGTGTCATGTGTCCAAGCTAGCGCCGATGCTACTTATTTTGATCTCGGTCTCGATGGTTTTTATGTCAGCAGGACACACTTAAATGTACTGAACCAACACAAACAAACAAATACATGGAACTGTTTGGGTTTCCCCCCCCCCCAAGACCAAATTCTCCTTTTCCCAATCTTCCCAGAGCAATAGCCCCACAAATGGGTTAATAGTGTCCAGGGGGCTCCAGGGACTCTGTGTCACTGGCTAATGCTGGGTACAGTTAGCTTGACAATTCCACATTGCCCCGGCAGGTACGGCAATTACTCACACCAACTCTGCTGACGTGTTCAGAGGTTCCTCACATTTATGTATCTTATTTTCAGTTCCTTGTTTTTGGACCCTAACAACACCATATGGTGTCATGTGGCTTCACCAGTTCATACTCTCTTCTTTCTCGGCACCTTTTGCCAATTTGTTCCAAACGCATTTCAATGTGATTGATGCATTGCATAGGAGTTTTTCATAGTGGAAAAAAAATGGTAGTATTTTGTGTTTTCCAGGCACATGGTTGCATTTTATAGCACAACCAAGTACTATGTTGATTTCAGTTGTTAGAAAATGCTATGTGTGTATACATATATCAAATATTACTTAAAATAAATTTCATTTTGTAATTTAGCACCTTGAAATTGGGCCTTTCGCTTTGAAAACTCATTTTCTTTCTTAATCCACCTTCAGGAAGTCATCTCAACATCGTTCCTCCTTTGAGCTACAGATTCCCAGTTTCCAAACTTCTGCTTCACGGAGCACTCCTCCCCTGAGGCTCCTCCACTCGGCTCCTTCAGACTAGCCAGCAGTAATTAGCAAACATCTGGTGGAGCTGCGCACATACTGAGCTCATTGTAGGAGCTGCTTCTCTGTGCAACACTGGTAAAGACTTTGTTAAAGGGTTAATAGAGGAGCCATGTTGTGATGACTTCCTGAAGGCGGAGTTTCAGAAAGAGCAGGGCTTTCTTAAAGAGACAGAGGCCCAATTTCAAAAGCAAATTTCTTTTAAGTGTTCTTTGATATATACAGCATTTTTATATAAACTGAAGGTAACATATTCACTGGATTGTTCTATAAAATGATACAATGTGACCGAAAAAGTCATAACACTTTAAGGATTTTTAAGGATTATGGAGCTAAATACTAAGAACAACACTGATGCACATAAAATGTATCCTAATAGTATATCACATTCTCAGAACCTTGTATAGTGCATATAAAAAATACTCAGTCCATTGGATGTTTTACAAGTTTTGTTGCTTCCGGAAATCAGTCATGATCTTAAAAATGTGGCTTTTTTAGTTAAAAGAAAAACAATAATTTGACATCAAAGTGAAAACAACTATAAAAGAATGGCAGATGTACATATTTAACTTAAAAATAGTGGTTGCATAAATTCTCAAATCAGTATTAAGTAGATGCACTTTTGGCTGCACTTACAGCATGGAGTCTGCGTGTCTAGGTCTCGATCAGACTTGCATATCTGGACACTACGGTTCTACAGATACACAAAGCTCGTGCTTCCTGTCAGGGGCCTCCTCGTATCGTTGAGAAAGACAGAGCAACGCCACATCTCAAGCCAGCACACCACGACACGTCAGAGAATCACAAACTACATTAGAGCGGTGACGGAAAATTGGAAGATTTCCTTTCCATTAAAAGCTTTGCCAACAGATTTCACAGATTACTGCATGTTGCGCCACATGGCAGAAGGCACTAAAATCAGAAATGGAGTGCAAGAGCAGAAGAAAAAGCAGCCAACTCTTGGCACAATACGGCCGTCTGGCTGAGGCCTACCGCTTTACAAATCAAAGAATGTTTCTGTCTAATCAGAAACCTCATGAAGCAAACTCCAAATCTGTCATCTTCCAGGAACGAACGCTCACAGTACGAAATGCCGAGCTAAATACGACATTAGCATGCTCCAAAGAGTCAATGATCTTCTGGTGTAGCTGAGAATATGGCAGCAGCTTCTAAAACCTCTGTTTACAATATGCAAACTAGCAGCTAGAGTGAGCTGTTTAGGGCACCATGCAAAGAATAAATTAATCCATTTATCTGAACTGAATTTATAAGCAAACTCAAAAGTGCATAAATAAATGATGGCAGTTCAGTTTTAATACGATTCTGAGGTCACTTAAAGAAATTCTGTCTCATGTAAATGTATTTTTTTGCAGCTACATGAGGGTAAAAGGTAACTCAACCATTTGAGTTTAGCCAGCATGAGTTTGGCAAGTTAAAAAAAAAAAAGTTTATTTTAGAAGTCTCTACAATTTATGATATAAACAGAAAATTTCATCACTTATTTCCAAATCAAAGCAATAAGATAGCTAGGCATGGGTTTCTTGTACTAAGAAATATATTTTAAAGTTACAGTTTGAAAATCTTCTTTTATGCCATTTCTAAATTTTACGTTATTTTGATGTCAAAGATAGTTACACTCATTCTTTCTCTGGCTTTTTTTTTTAACCATTGAGTATTCAAGCACTGCCCCTCCCAAACATGTTGCTGCACACGGTCAGAAAGCAGCCCGAAAGAACGTCGCTTCACTTTTACCGTTCTTGTGAAAAGTTGCTAATGTTTTTGATCGTGACAAACACAAGCAAGTAACCTCAACATCTTTTTTTTGTTTTGTTTTTTTGTATGCAATCCACAATACCAGTTTAAAATTCACCCAAAACAGACTGAAAACAGTGGCAAAGACGGAAGGTGAGGTGAATGGCATCAAAGGAATCAACGTGAATCTGCAGGACGTGGAGAGGAGAACTGTTCAGACTGTTGCTGGTAGCATGGGCGTGTGCAATGCTTGTTGAGATGGAAATGTGCTTTCAAGTCATAGCCTCTGATATCACAGAGAAAAAAGTTTGACTTGTCCTGAGCTGTGCTTTTTTTTTTATTTTTCCAAAAGAGTTGCTGAATAAGTCTGGAGACTCACTGAAACAGCACCAAAGTCATTAACCTACGTCATCCGTCTTAAAACTCTGTTACCATGTTATTAAATTGATTTCATTAACGCAGCACGTCTTAACTCCGCTAATTCATTGGACCTGTAAATCTTCAGAAATGAGGGTTGTTCTGTGTTGAATACTTTGTTTTCGCTGCGGCCTTCCTCATAAATCCTCCTCGCGGCTCTCTGTCTTTATCAGTCGTCGGTGCGAATCCGCCACAAAGAAGGGAAAATGGTGAAATGGAAAGAGCTGAATGGAAGCAGTGTTCTCTCATTGTTAGTGCTGGTTTTCTGAACAACATGTCAGCTACAGTAAGTGACAAGGGAACAAGCAAAGGCTGTTTTTGTTGGGGCTGTCAGACAGTAATCTCAAGAAAAAGAAAAAGGAAAAAAAACACACACGCTTGTCCCTCTCTCAGACATTTATCTATTCCTTCAGCCGCCTGACTGAAATCCTAATCGGCTCTGCAAACGCTCTCACTCCAACTCGTGAAGAATTAATTAGCAGAAATGCCTCTGACAGGTGACAACAGTCGGTTTGTGTTGACCAACAATTGTCTCACCACTTATTAACCATTATGACAGTCTTGTAACATCGTAGCAAAAAAAAAAAAAAAAAAAAAAAAAACTCTTATTTACAGATGATCCCTTTCAAGCCGTTTCCATGACATATTTTGACAACTTAAAGGTGTTTTTCCCCACAAAACAAATATAAGTGAATAAAAACGCATACAATTAAAATGTCACATTATTTTAAAAGCTTTAAAATACTCTTTTCTCTCATTGTGAGCCAGGTGTCAAACACCTATCATATATTGGCAGTGACATCACTGTAGCTTAGCTCTCTAGGAAGAGAGCTAAATACAGACACTTTTATAAAAGACACCAGAGTATTATTTTTTCCAAATGAGGCACACAATCCTTGTTGTAGAGAAACAGAAGATGTACAACAGAGTAGAGACAGACAGAGCCTCTACTCTGTTGCGGTAACAGCAGAGAAAATGGACAAAGCAGACCAAAACAACTGATAGGGCAGTGGGTAGATAGAAAAAGCCTCGTCCGGTGTGATCAGTAAAGATGAAGAGTTAACACAGGCTGACTGGCAGCCTAGAACCAGTTTCTTCTGGTAATGGACCGAAAAAGGCGTTTGAAAAAGAAAATACAAAAGTAAATCAGCACTAAAAAGTACAAGGTTGGGCAAAAGTTTATATACTAAATCTTAATCAAATCAAATTGTGAAGTTTTAGTTAACTTTGGGCTTTCGATTTTACATTCGAGTTATGATTCTTTCAGGTTGGAACGGCGATACGACGACAAAGCTCAGGGAATCTTGGAATAGAGATGCAAAAGCAAATTTTCTCATTTAAGGAAAATGTTTGGCTAAATGACCAGACACCTGTAGTCACGTGACAAGTTCCTGACACCATTCCAGATGGACATTAGCCTACTTTTCATCTCAGAAATTGGAGACCTTATTTAAATTTGTTGGCGTTCTTTCACAGATGCCACTGTTTTTTGCAAATAAACATCCCCGACCATCTCCCAGCGTCAACTACTTGGCCCAAACTTTCACCTAGGGGTTGCTAGCAACTAACGAACAGCATTCAGAAACCAGATTTTTAAGCTCAATCCTGCAGTGTCCAATATGGACAAGCCAAATGATTTCTGGAGAAATGTTTCATGGCTGAACCACGAGAAGATTGAGCTGTTGGGCTACAAAAAATATATTCAGTGAGGCCAAAGTGCAGGCTATCAAACTTGGAACAAAGTACTGTCTGTTAAGCATGTTGATGCTAGCATTGTGCTAAGGACGTATTGCACAAAGTGGTTGGAAAATAAAGAAAGGCGGATTAGCTCCAAAACTGTTCAACTTCATCTTAAATTAAAAACCAAACAGCTGAAACGTGGACACAACTTTGGAACCGAGATAGTGATTCCAAACAGACGTTACAACTTGGACAAAAAAAAATAATGAATTCAACCTGAATTGTTTATTTTGACAGACCCTCTCGCTAGATTAATAAATAAATCAAATATGACTTTTCATAGAGACAATTACTCTGTGAATGTCATGGGCTGTACGTGACTGAGACAAAAATATTTATTTTAATATACAAATATATTCTTTGACTCACATAATGCATATTTGAGAGGATCAAAATGCAGACAGCCAGGCAAAGTCAGATGACAGAAGCTAGTGAGGAGTGATGATGAAGAATTTACAAAGAACAGACGACAGAAGAGCAAGAGGTTGACAACAGCAGAATCCGGCAATGACTGACTGATAGAGAGGAGCTTAAATACTGCTGAGCTTGATTAGTGGCTGATTAGTAACACGCTGCAGCTGTGAACAGAGATGCAGACTGAGGAGGGAGAACAAAGAGAGGAACGAGGAAAATAAACATAAGGAATAAATAATAGACATAATCTAACTGGACTAACAAAGAGCAGACTTAAGTGAGTAAAACAGAACGAGGGCGATCGAATCAAAATAAGAATAACTGAACTAACAGAGGAAATAAACACGGACGAGGAAAATAATCAGAAATCAATACAAGAAAAATAAAGTAAAAACTCTAAACAGCACAGGATATGACAATACATGCTTCTTAGTGTTTATTTCTTTCTTAAAAGCAAAAGAAGGGCATCTCTTTCTAAGAGTTTGGTTATTTTCCCACCTGGAAGTTTTTATGGATGTTCTTCCTTATGTTTCAGTATTTTGCAAAGTTGGGTACATGACATGTGTTTGGCTGGAGGTTGACGCAACTCCGTGCCAGAGCTGACACGTAGCCTAACACTTTTCCACCCGATTTAATAAATATTAATGAGACGGTTCGTGTTGTTACCTTACATTGAAATGGACGCCAACATTCTCACTACTGACCTTGCTCCAGGTATATTTATATTATGTGGACCAGGTTAAAACATTTGAATATTTATTAGGGTATGGCACACTAGGTTGTCATGGTTGTTATGCTAAACTGAGATTCTGTTGTTGTTGTTTTTTTTTTTTAGTAAAAGACAAGCAAACTGTCTGAGGTTCACTGACCACTGCAGTTGGGTTTGAAAAGGCTTAAGTTAGTTTAAAGCAAACTTTTGGATAGAAGCAATTTTAATTTAATCTACCATCTACACATCACACATTGTCTGATTAACCACTCATGTCCAGATTATGTCCCTTTATGCTCCTCTTCGAATGTGGCCTTAGTTTGCAAGTGCAAAACTTTCAGCAGAGCTGTTCACATCGGATATTAAAATAAGATGATCAGACCTCTGGTACCCACACTCTCCCTGCTGACGAGGTACTACTGGTGTCACTGTAAAAATCACCTATAAACTCAGTCACCCTCACTTTATTACGATTCATTACATTAGCACAGTTGGCATTCACTCCGGTTGCATTTTTGTCGAGTCACATTGGCAGGAAATCTCTTGCTTATCTTTGTTACGTATAGTGCTGTCACAGCGTCAGAAGGGCAAAAAGCATGACTGGTTTGTCAGTGTCAGACCAACGGCCGAACACTTTATGGGTTTTTATAAGGCTGAAATTGGCGGCATAAAGTACAACGACCTCCGTGGCTCCAAAGAAAACAGCTGAAGTAAACTTTGCAGAACAGAAAAATACGAATCATCTGTCAAGCATTCTGTAACTCAGACTTTTGCCAGCAGCGTGGCCTTAGGGAGGATTTCACCAAAGTGTTTTTAGCCAAACTTTTACGTAACAAAGGAATACTCACAACAATAACCGCTGCCCCTGCAATGAATGGATGGATGGTAATGCATAAACATTTCCGACCACTTCTGTATGTGGTCTGAATGAGGCTGTCGGCCTGTTTTGAATGTATCCCCAGAACTAACCTTTGGCCTCTGGGTGAGCAACTCTTTCTGCTGTAACACACACAACCATCTTTATGGTTTAGTCGATTTTTGTTTATTAAAAAGCTGACATTAAGAGCTAACTATAAAAAAAAAACTTTTCAAAGAAGCAATGTCAACATTTTTACATTGACACTTTTAACGCAAAGTTGCTTTAAAGGTTGCATTAAAAGTCCATTAAAAGTGACAACTTTGCATTAAAGTTTCATTATTTATCTAATAATGCAAGGTCGGCACTTTTAGTGGACTTTTAATGCAACTTTTAGAGCAAATTTGCATTAAAAAGTGTCATTATTTACTGCAGCGGTTCCCAAAGATTTTCTGGGCCCCCCTATTGATTACAATAAAATCGCCCCCAAAAAAGAAAAAGAAAAACTGGGCACACACGTCGTTCAACCAGACATAAACCTGCACACGTAATTTGCTTTCAAACTCCACTGAAGTTTATTTCACGCTTCAGGTTGCAACAAAACACACGACAGACCATCTTTTCAGTGAAACACTTTTGTGTAACTGTTTTTTTTTTTTGTTTGTTTTTTGTCATTCATTCATGCCCCCCCTGCTTCCATAGGGGGGGCATTGCGTCCCCCCTAGCGGGTGCGGCCCACACTTCGGGAACCACTGATTTACTGAATGACACTTCATCACGGCAGTCATAAACATTCATGAAGACTCCGTCATGTTCATGACGGTGTCATGTCAGTCTTACGCACACTCCTTTAAATAAAGACAATTTACGCCGATTCTGCCAGTTAGGGATACGTGTCACGAAAACACAATTACGCTTCCGGGTGCGGTGCTAAAATTTCCAGGGGAAGGTAAATTATTCATTTGCAAACTCCAAACATGACCTTATTTTCTTCTGAACATGTAGCGAGCTTGTTGGGAAGAACCAGGCGCAACGTACTGCTCATTAAAGAAGGTCCTGGGTTCGATTCCCGGCCCGGGGTCTTTCTGCACGGAGTTTGCATGTTCTCCCTGTGCATGCGTGGGTTCTCTCCGG
>CAEGAE010001203.1:0-14153 GCA_903067095.1 Girardinus metallicus
TCTGCGTATCGGTGTATGAATGTGTGAGCGTTTGTGAGAGCGAATGGGTGAATGACTATAGTGTAAAGCGCTTTGAGGGGTCAGAAATGATCGGAAAAAGCGCTATATAAGTTCAGTCCATTTACCATTTATTATTTACTGGAGTCATTTCCTTACAGCAAGCTTTGGGTAGATCAAAGAAAAATACTCAATCTTGTCAAGGTTGCCGAAAGGTTTGAAACCTTCCCTGGCGAGTGTTAACTGTGGCCCGGTTTTCTACGAACTAGAAAAAGTCATGACAACCAAACCCCAGACTGTTCTTCCCTTTTACTCTCCTGTTATAATCATTACCGCCGACTACTGCCCTGGCATGGCTCTTTTAATATAATTTCTACCGTCCTGTCAAGTTAGAAATATGTTTTCAAATAGGCCAGAAACGGGCAGTTTTAGAAACATCTGCTAGCGTGTAGCCGGGCCATGAATAAATGATGGTGGCTTGTAAACGTACTCGTCAACACGACGTGAAAAGCATCTCATGATTGCAGCCCATTTAGTGGGTTTTTTGGATCGGAGCAACCCTCGCTGCTGAGGACAGGCCAAGCTGAAAAAGGAAGGCGCTTCACGGGCGCGAAGCCTCCGATTGAGGGCGCAGAGAGGGCCAGGAAGGGAAGAGTGCCAACACTTGCCTTCGGTGTCCACCTCAGATCCCTTCATCCTGTCCCTCCTCTTCTTCTTTTCCCAGCAGCTGGCCGGTCTTTTATCCTGTCAGAGAAAGACCTCTGTGTGCGCTCTGGTTAAGAACAGAGACCCCGTCCATGAATTCACACCTGCTGCCTCCTCTTCCTTTTCTCTCCAGTCGTTCCCGCCTTTACTTCCTGTCCTCTCTCCAGGGTCGCCACTTTACCCCTTCGGCCCCCCCAATCGTCCCTGGTTCTCTTTAGGTTTTCTTCATATTTTTCACAAAGCCAGCACTTACCGCTCTCCTTCTCTCCCTCTCCTGATCTAGCTGTCAGTCGCGTCTCCGCTTTCTCTGGGCCAGGTTTCCAGTACAGTTATTATTGACTCAGAGTGGCATGCCGCTGAGACGATAGCAGCAGTCCTCGTGGGGAAGTCATTATGTACAGATATGGAGCACCAAGTCCACACCGCAATGTCAACAGCATCTGACTGCAGGGGAATTAGAAGCAGGAGACATCATAAACGAGGCCCGGCGACTCCCACCGCATCTAAACGCGCTGCTGCTCGTCACAAATGAAGCCCTGTAAAGTCGCAAATGGATGGGTTAGGTCAGCGTGGAGATCCTCCTGTCTTAGTTTACTCTCAGCACTCTGGTACTTTGGTTTGAGGCGCTGTCAATCTGTCTAACTTCAAACGTGAAATCAGAAATATTTCAATTCAACAGCAGGGCATACCTTTCATTTTACTCATCCAAGTTGCCGGCAATTCAAAAACGAAGGAGAGGTAGTCTCGCAAGGTCTTCTTTTATTCAAAAGTAAAGTAATGTTTGTTTGAAGAAGGTTTTTTTCGACAACCAGAAACAAGAAACTTTCCTGGAAACTGAGAAGCGCCCGTGTGGGAGGAGGTCGGAAACACAGACGCAGATGATTTGTTGAACCAGACCAAGCTTATGCTCAGAGGTCACTGCTGCTTTAAATATGCTACTCTGTGGGATTTTTTACTGGAACAAATATAACTGTCTTAGAAAAAAGGTGGGCGGTCGAACTGTAGTAATCCCAAACAATTAAAAGGAGGCTTTATCTAAATTACTGGTGTGAATGTAAAGGGTAGAGAAGGTAATTAATGAACAAGACACATAATTCCCCAATCTACACATTTCAATATAAAGAAATAAATGCTAGTAATTAAATATTAGAATTGATCGTTTGTGATTCAAAATATCCTCCGATTGTTTAATCCTAGCATTTAAAGAAATTTGTCATCAGAAAGAATAACCAATATGTAGTATTAGGACATCGCTAAAAAAATCTAAATAAAATTACAAGAATAAATTCAAAATAATAGACTTTATTCTTGTAAAATTACAACTTTATTCTCATAATTATATTTATTTTTTCTTAGTATGGCTTACTGTTAGTAATTACTTAAACTTATTGCACTACACCTCTAAATCTCAGTAACTACATGTAACTGTCATATGTTTGTCTTAGACTCTTATTTCAAAGACGGAGTGAAGCATTTCCGGAGCTGCCACGTTGTGTTGACGGTTGGCAGCAGCTGCTAACCGGCTAGCTCGACAACACTCGTAAAAACATCAAAGAAGCCTCTTTTACTTTGGCGTCACTTGTAAGGGAACATTTTATCGAGCTTCTTATCAAAGTACGCCACGTTTACACTGCCGGTTAGCTAGCTGAAAGAAGCCTCCTTTATACTTCATAAAAGAAGACCATATAAGATAATGATAATGCTAAAAGAGCTAAAGGGGCTCTTGTAAAAGGCTAAAGCTTGAAATTGCTTTTAGGTTTAGACTACCTAATTGGTTAATACCCAGAGGGACATTATTTTGTCACAGTCACGTTTACCGCCGGTTGGTCAGAGAGGAGCTAAAGGCTCGAGATTAGCCTTCCCAACACGAACCACACGGCAGCAACGTCCCACCCAGACAGGAAAGCAGCAGTTCTTGTTTCTTGGTCTGAGGGTTGCTGACCAAGGAATTTATCACCCAGATGCAACTGGCATCTTAAACGGGGGAAGAAATCCCGGAAGTGAGATTCCCAGGGAAAACATTAACATGTGTGTACGGCAAGCCTTTATCCTGACAGAAGGGGCAGACTACTTAACTCTACCCACCTCCTCGTTGTGCCTTGACAGCCTTCAAGGATCATTTATCAGCTCCTTTGTCTCGTGCTTTCTGGCGTGTAGCTTTCAGCTGCGCTGTCTATTAGCACCTCCAGGTTTCTTCCCTCTGCGGCTTCTGCTGTCGGTCGGCATCCCTCTTTGGTGCTGCCAGCTCAGCTACTCCTGAGTTTTTTTGGGGGTTTTTTTCCCCAGCGTTCCCTTCTGCTATATACGGCATTGGTTCCTTCCACACCTAGCTGCCTCCTTCTTGATTGGCTGAACGAGGGAGAAGCATCATTAGCAGGCCCCACTACTCCGTCTTCCTTGCAGTTCATAAATTCTTCAAATTACTTGCTCTCCAGGCCAGACCCCTAACGTTAATCAAGCTTGTTACATAAAACAATAACCGTACTTCTCCAAGCTCTAACCATAGACACAAGCTGCATTTACAAGGGGATAATGTGTATATTATTTATCATCCTACACCCACAGTCTAGAATCTGTGACGGGATATGAGGACCACCATAAAATCATTAAATTATGACAATGAAGTCATGAAATTGTGAGAATAGTCACAATATTACAAGAATAAAGTAACAAAACAATAAAATGAGAATAAAATGGCTTTTTGTGTATTACTTTGACTTAAGTAAGGAAGAACAAATGGAACAGTTAGAAAACAGCTACTGATACCATTGAAGAATGACTAGACACATCTTTAGTAAATGCTATTTATGCGCCGTTATCTGGGGCAGTTGTAGCCAAAATGTGGAAAAGTTCAACATAGGAAATGACTGCAAGAATGTTAGGGTTGTGTAGTTAAACTTGCTGTTAGTAATTACTTAAACTTATTGCACTACACCTCTGTTAAAGTGTCCATGCTTTATGTTAAATGAGTCTGTATACATACATATGTATGGTAAACTTATTGTCGGTAAATTGGTTTACATTGAGTTACGAATAAATCATATTTTTCATATAATTTGCTTGTACTGGTGGGATTTGTAATTAAAAGAAGAAAACAGTGGCTGGTGAAATGTCTGAGCGGCCGGTAAAAGATTTTCTCCACCAGCCGCTGCGGCTGGTGGAGAAAATCTTTAATTTCCACCCCTGGGTTGAAAAGAAGGGGTGACCTGTGTGTCCCACGTGTTCCCAACACAACATTTACCACGTTGTACTAGAAGAACGTCCGCTTCCAGAGAGCTCGGCAGGTGCAAGCCCAAATGGGCCAACAGATGGGCAGTGGGCCATCGCGAGGTCACCGGAGGCTCGACCGCTGCGGCACAAAAAGAGCTCTTTGACAGGATCTTACCTTGAAAGGCGGTGATGAAAAAACACCAGGGGGTTGTGAGAAGCAACAGCTACGCTTCACAAAGACAAGAAAATTTTTGTTTCCCCCTTTTTTTTTGTACCACTGTGGCGGAAATCTGTTGTCAAAGAAAAAAATCACCCTGACGCTTTTTGTTGCGTGTAGACTGGAACCGACCATTCTGCACCGCTACTAAATCAGTTGTTTTCAATGGAAGTGGTAGAAATCAATATTGTGCAGCAGGTGATTCAAATTATTATTATTATTATTATTATTATTATTATTATTATTATTATTATTATTATTATGTATTTTTTTCATACACGATCCCTCATATTAATAAATAAGTTGTTGGCAAGGGGATGAAGGCTCAAAGGTTTTTGGTTTGAAGTTTCTTCCTCTTGAAAGCTTTGGCATCCACACACACACATTCCCACATGGACCAAAACCTTACAGTGAAAAGAACATGTGGAGAAGAAAAACATATTTCTCTTTATATATATATATATATATATATATATATATATACAGATGTTACTTTTTTTTTTACTGAGAAAAGTTCTGAAAAATAAAGTAATGCACAATATCTTATTGACACAAAACAGTCCAATTTTGGAGGGAAAATGTATCTTTAAAACCAAAACAAATCAAAGATGTTTCTGGTTCTACTTATTACTATAATTCAAATTAAAGCAAAAAGTTTCATTCTTAAAGTGCGACTGAAGGTCTGAAAGACTGAACAGTGTTTTCTTTGCGGTTCATGGCTTTTCAGTTGGATTCAAGTCTGGCCTTTGACTAGGCCATTCTAATCCATGAATATTCTTTTTCGACTGAAGCCAGTCGCTTTCAGCTCTGACGTTTAGGGTTACTGTGCAGCTGGAAGTTGGACCAGTCCTGTTTTTTTTTTTCTTCTTTGTTCCCATTATTGCTGTTCAGTTAGCTTCGCCTATCTTCATTTGCCCAACTAGTCTTCCAGTACGTTGCTTCCACCACTGTGTTTGCGTTTAAATTTGTCGCCCTCCAACACATTCATACGGCTGGTAACAAAAGAGCAACTTCGCTGATTTGCTGAGTCTTCCTCCCAATAGTGACTTTCCTCCTGTAACTCTGCTGTGACGCTCAGGTTTGCTGTATGTTAACACTTTCCAAACTTTGATTTAACATTTTTGAGAACCACGAGGAATTTATTTCCACTTCCAAATACGCCCTACTATTGGGTTCATCAGATAAAATGTATAAAATATAAAATTTGTACTGCAGTTATTAACCGTACTGCCCACATCCTTTCACTCTAATTACGTTTTTTTTTTTTTTTATCTAATTGTTCTTCTGAATTGGCAGTAGTCTTTGTATGATTGTACTGACTTTCTCTTCTGTCCTGTGTGCTGCTAATGCTAATCACAATGCATGTTAAATATGTCATATACAGCAAAGATACAGTATATCCGGTATTTAATATCTCAAAGTATTGAGAAGCGTCATATTTGTGACAATGTAAAGTTTCCTGTCTGGCAAGAAAGCTGACTCTCAGGTCACTGTAAGCAAATCCACCTAATGGTAGAAATAAAGATGACTGATTGAAAGAAATCCGTTTATTTTTTATTTTCCACACAAATGTTGCGGAGCATTTCGACTCCCTTGCTACTATCAGGTCTTGCTACAACAGAATCAGAGTTATTCCGCATCCCAAATTGCCTCCGTTGTTTGTTTCTCATCGTATCAATCGGTGAATTTTACACAAGCGACACCGTTCATCTGGATGTTTGACTCATTTATCCTGGTTTATATTTGTTGTTGTTGTTGTTGTTTTTTTTGTTTCACTGATTTATTCGTTTGTCTGCGTGTGTGCCCGCAGAGCTTGAGGACAGTTTAAAAGCTTAATCTAATCAAGCTAAAAACAAAAAAAACAACATGTACTCTTTGCAGGATAATCGTCTCTTGCCAGACAAACGGTTTCTGAAAATAATCCCATGCAGCCGGGGAGGCAGCAGGGGCGCCTGGGGTAGAGCGGAGCGCTCCGAAAATGCTCGTTTCTGCACGCTAGATCGCCGCTGCCTCCTGCTCGACTCCTCGCCCCTCACCTCCGCTTATCTGCTCGCAAGCAAAAAGTGTTCACAACAACCTCTTGCAGAGTAGCAGCCCCCCCTCCCCCCCCCTGATCTTTGATTTGCGCCGCAACAACGTCCCTGTTTTACACGGGTCTATCCCTGCGACTAAAAACGAAGAACAAAACAAAACAAATCGCATTTGCGCTGTGCGTGTCTTGTTTTTTTTTAGATGGATTAATTAACTCGGCTCAACTCATTAACTTCTGGACGAGTTTGCTTTATCGCATGGAGCTTGTACTTGTGAGGCCTTACACAGCCGCGTCCCGTGATCCGTATGGAGCAACTCATCTAAAAGAATATCTGATTAAGTAATCAAGCCGCATGCATTTCTGTAGGCTGTTTGATGCCAAGTCATGCATGTACTTGCTGGTGCTGGAGGAAATAAATTAAGTTACAGAACGGAAGATTGGTGCGTCTGTATGCGTGTGTGTTTCTGTGTGCGTTTACTTCTGCTTCGCTTCCTCTATTATTTTCAACATCTAAGTTGAGATGTTGAACAGAAAGGAAACCAGCTCGTCTTTTGGGCTGAGCTAAGACAAGCACAGAACAGAAGACGCTTTTATACCTTTTTACAGTTTTTGTGATTCGTTTCAACTTGTCCCGGTTTCATCGTTTGCGAGCGAAGCGGATGTTTCTGTTCTCCTCTCTGAATGTGCGTCCTCTTCTGAGCCGCGGCATAGCATGAGCTGCATTCCCGTCGATCCCTCATTATGCTGGTAGAAGTTAAAAATAAAAAAGAAAGGGGTGGGGGGGGAGAATCGGTTTTGTGTCTCGTCGTCCCTGTGGTTTCAGCCGCGCCGCAAACAAGAGCGGCTCTTTGATTTGCCCGTAAAGGCCGCTCCCTCTTGTCCCGACTCCCCCGAGCTGTAAATACATCCCCAATAAAACGCCGTCCGCAACCGGAGCTATTAAAGTGACAAAGGGCCGAGGGCGTAAATATGCCATTTTCTGTCAAATGTTTTTCCTGTGGATGTAGTGTGTGTTTTTCAGAAAAGCTGGCTCGAAGGTCTGAGCTTTTCCTATATTGCACGACTACAGTCGTTGTGCTTCAAATTGTTCCTCGTATGTGAAGTGGCTCGTATGGCTGCCCCGGTGCAGGTCACCGGTGCAGGTCAAGTGTTTTCAACAGGCCTTCATGTAAAAGAGACTCATCACGCGGACAAATACACATTCCCTTGAGCCTTTGCACACTGAACATTTAAGGGTGCGTTCACACCAGCATCGTTTGGACCGCTTTATTTGAACTCTGAAAGTCCGGTTGGTTTTTGGAGGCGCGAATGCAATCGAACTCTGATGCAGACCAAAAAAAATGAACTCTGGTCCACCTAAAAACCTCGATCCGGGTTCAGTTAAAATGAAGTCTGGTGCGATTCGAATGCCTACATGATTAAAGCGGACCGGAGGTAAAAATCCAAAAGCAGAAAGTGGACTACAGCGCAGGGGATTCTGGGTAAATACAACCAAAACAAACATGTTTGTGTTTGTTTTGTCAGGCGCTAGAGGGACAAAATCTGACGCTACTTCATTATTGTTTACATTTTGTGAAGAAGGAAGTTGCGCTCACGTCTTCTTTGGAGGTTTTTGTGTCGTTTCTGTCAGTGGTTCTTGGTGCAGCGCCACCGCAGGCGAGTGGGGGAATAGCAGGTTTTTCCAACAGGTCGGTATGCCTGACACACTGCAGTGGGAACATGAAACCGCACCAGCTGAACATGTTTCAATGCCACCAATAGAACTGAGTCTACCGGACTACCAGGTGGGAAAACACCCCTGATGTCAAAGATTTCAGAACATTTTTTTGTACAATAGCTCAAGCTCATTCACATTATGTCGATAGTGTTTTTGAAAATCCATTTTCAAGTTGCCCTGTATTACGCTTCAATGTTTTGGACAGCCTTTTTACAGGGATGACATCTGCTTATGTTTCCTAACATCACAGAATTCCCAGCCGAAGTCATTTGCAATTTCAGATCTTACCATGACACACGGCTCATCCCTACATAGAACGAAACAAAATGAAACATCGTTTGAATTTCCCACAACACGACCCATCCAGCGCCGTGTTTCAGCACTGAGGTTCTGGACAGTTTGCTCAGTTACATTTACTTGAGTAACTTTTTTTGGTTTGAAAAAAAACAAAAACAAAAAGAAAAACAACCTTTTTAGGAGTATTTTGTTTATACTGTACTTTTTACTTTTACTTGTGTAGTTTTAGTATGAGGTGTCGCTACTCTTGTGCACGAGTAACTTCACGGAAAGGATGAAGTTTCTTTTAACCAAAAGTTCATCAGACGCAGACACAAACCTGCAGCTTTTGTTAAAGGTTTCCTCGGTTTTATGTCGAACGAAGTGTTTTTTTTCCGCCTGACTGTCATTTTGTAATTGTTATTTATATTAATTATTTGCATGTAACTGTATGGTTTGGTCTAAATATTGAATTATGTTTTCATCAGTTACTCTGGACTTGAGTAACTCTTGAATGATTTCTTCTTTTACTTAAGTGAACATATGTTGAAGTAGTGTTACTCTCACTTGAGTATAATTTTGCCTACTCTACTCACTTCTGGTTGTGGACTCGACTGGTTACATTGTTCATTATGTCAATATCTGAGAGCAAATTGGGCGAGATGGATATTATTATTTGTAAAATACTCTGATAATTGTCTCGCTTTCTTCCACTTCCCAGTTATCCACTGTTAGGTGTTGATCCATTCACTTCAAATCCTGATAAAATGCATCAAAGTTTGTGTACATAATAACATCAAAGCTCAGGGGAGCTGAATGCCATTGCAAGGCACAGAGACGGTTGTTTATCTTTTCAAAAGTAATTTTTTTATTTTTTTTTTTGCCTGAGAAAGTTTTTGGTTCATACAAAGGTAAGAAGTGCAAACTAAATTACGTTTTTTGGGGGGTTTTTTTTCTTGTTGTTGCAATCACAGATTTTTCTTCTTTCAGTTTTGGATATGCAGCCTCCGAAAAACTTCCACGACCGTGTTTGGAGTAAAATGGATCTCCTCTCCTCGAAAAACACTCTTTGCTATGATTTGTCGACTTTTATGAACGATCTGACTATTGTGAGATTCATGAAAAGGCGAAAAGGGGGGGGACGAATGATCATTTCGGTAACATGAAAAGACCAATCCAATTGCGGACGGAATGCTGTAGAGATTAATGTCAGGCCGCAAAGGTAATCGGGATAAAAGGCATCCCGACACAGTGGAGATAAGAGGTGCCGAGCGCGGGGCAGATGTGTCGGTCTCCAGATGGCCAGCCCGGATTAAAACCGAGTATCTGAACAACTATAAGCGCTCGATGAGTAACCCACGGTGGGCGTTGAAAATTTTGGTTTAGCACTCGACGACCTTCCGTGGATCTTTTCACCCTCCGCCGTTCAGTAATATGTCAGCTTGACATTCAGCCTGTTGCTGCAGGAATCTCATTTCCACCGTTGGATTTGTTGCTTTGTGCGCCGTTATTGGCTGTGAGAACGCCACGGTTTCTCATATTGTCTCATGCAGATGAGCTCTTTATGAATCCCACATTCGTAACGTGGGTCCCTCAAGGTAAATCCTGCCTGATATTGAACTGCTGCGCCGCCTTCAACTGTTTTGGGTGGCTAAAAGCTCTGTTTAACTGTAGTTACTATCAAAACATCCAAAGGGACTTAGGGTTAGGATTAGGGTTGGGTAGTTTGTATTTATCTAGGAATTTTGATGGTCAAAACCTTTTTCATTTTGGCTCAAACCTTTCTTTCGCAGTGACTTTTAAGCAAACATCTGCATTTCAGTTTCTGGTAACGGCTGTCTCCTGTGGTAAAAGTCTCCTTAGAAAGTAATTTCCCCTCCAAGTTCCCTCGAGGATCGCAAGATCACGATTCGAGGATTGAAGTCGTGCATTTTGACCAAGTTAACGCTTGCGAACCAGTCAGGGTTTGACAAAAACACCCACTGGCTTGTGTGAGATGTTGAAAACAAGTCAGCCAGTGTATTTCTGAAGTTTTTTTTCTGGTGGACAATGTTTAAAAGCAAAGACATTTTTTTAAACATATGTTCCTTTGGGGGTGTGGCGCTCGGCGCAGGTTCAATAAGTCACAGAGGATCATGAGAAGTAAACAAGCAGGTATCCTGTTTTCTTGCACCACGTCTCCTGGATAAGAGACGAAGAGTGATGCAACAAGACAACATTAGATGGACGAACTGAAGAAACGTTTGTCAGAAGGACGCTAAATTTTTCATGAAGAAACAGTTTGGCACAGGTGATGCAATCCGAAATCAAGAGAAGTCCCCACAGTCAAGGTGTAAGATTCAAGTTTATTTTACAGCACTTTAAAGCAGCCAGGCTCAAAGTGCTTCGTACCATATAAACACACACACACACACACAAAAAAAAGTCAGAAAAACATCATACAGTTACCAGTTTGAGAACAAACATTACATGGAACGCTGTTGAGATTAATGTCAGGTTAATGTCTGCCTCTTCGGTCCGCTGGTCTGAACCAAATATGTTTTTTTTTTTTTTTTCATGTCAAATCAAACTGTGAGCTGCTAAATCTGAGGATTCAGGACTTAATGTTTGTAATTTGATCTTGTTGTAAGTCATGTGTCAAACTCGAGGCCCGCGGGCCAAATCCGGCTCGCCATAGCTTTATAGGTGGCCCTCTAGAGTCTAGACTAAACACTAAATGTGCTTAAATATTATGTTATCAATCAACTCAGTGCAGTTTTTATCTGTTAACTGCCAAATTATATCAATTAGTTCCTCCAGTTTCTTCAGAATTGTAGTGGAAATTCACATAAAATCAACAAATAGCCGCACTTTTTTGTGCTAATAATTAGGAGTTTACAACATATTTTTCTCAAAAATCGTCAAAAACTTTCTTACTTGTGCTAAACAGCTGCCTGAGCTCTAACTGATGCCGGATTACAGTCCTTGAGCTATACAGCGAGTAATAAAAAGTCGTATTTACTCTCATAATTGAGCGCAAATATTTCCAAACACTTTGATTTTTATTGCAAAGAATTACAAAATCCTGGAGGGACTGAAAAGATGTTCAATAATATTTAATTTTAATAATTAATTGATATTTTAAGAGTTTGTGAACAGGTTTTATCAATACATTCTGGCCCAAATCTTGATTTGACCCAAAACGAAAATGAGTTCGACACCCCTATTGTAAGTCCTTTCACCTGATTTTGCACCCCCCACCCCCCCTACTGCTGCTCCTCCAAGACTTGTTTTGCACCAAACCGATTTCTGTTGTCCTAGAACTTGTTCAGCTCAAATTCTTTAGGTTCCACAGCCAAAAACACCAAACAAACCTTCTACGGCACCAGATCTGTGCTGGGACGCTTCCACCAGCGACATGAGGAAGCCGTCAGCAAATAGCTTAACTTTGTGTGGATCAACTCCACAGACGGCACTCAAATGCACCGTGATGACCTGCCTACACGAGTAAACCTCTCAAAGCGCCGAAAACACATTGATTGACCGGCGTGAGAAAGTGTTATCCTGGACAATTACACTGCACAAGAGACAGGATTCTAAGATTTACAGTGGGGAGAAAAAAAAGTATTTAGTCAGTCACCAACTGTGCAAGTTGTCCCACTTAAAAAGATGAGAGAGGCCTGTAATTGACATCATAGGTAGACCTCAACTATGACAGACGAAATGAGAAAAAGAAATTCAGAAAATCACATTGTCTGATTTTTAAAGAATTTATTTGAAAATAAAGTATTTCTTTTAAAAGCAAATATCTTATCGTCCTAAAATGATGAATTTTATCTTTTTATTTTTTTAAAACATTTTTTGTTTTCCTCATTAATTTGACAAAGAAAAGTACATGTGAAGGAACAGCTAGCTTCTATTTCTCTGTTTTTATCTTCACTTCCTGTTGTATTCCGCTTCTAAGCCCCACATGTTACAAGCTGCGCGCGCCCCTAGTTTTTTGAAACAGGTCCATTCCTTTTAACTGTGTCATATTTACCTTTTTCGCATGTTACACCTACAGTTTTCATCGTCCTGTCTTTGGGACTGTGCGTGATTAACTAATAGGAGAATAAAACGTTAAGACGTAATTAAATTCGCGTCCCAGTAGCACATTTGCACTGTGCGATGAGCTCTCACGTCCTTTTATGGTCACGCCACATAAATATTCTGCTTCCTGTAATACTTATTCCCACAGAGATTGCCGGAAACATCCTAAAGACAGAAAAGAAATAAATAAATAATAATAAAAAAAAAAAGCGAGGAAATGTTGGGTTAACTGTAACCAATAAGAGCTTTTTTGCATCACACGAGTCATGAGATCAACAGCCAGATGTTTCTACTGGCGGAAAAGACGAAGGAGTCCACAGGAAGCGGTAGGAGGACGATGACGCGAAAACACTTATTCATGTGTGATTTCGATTGCGTTTCTTACTGACTGGAAAATTGTGAAAAGTAGTTTTTGTGGACATTAGCGGAATGTCGACAACGTTTTGATTACATTTGTAATAGACACAAAACCCGACTAATGGTCTTCCTTCTAAGTGGCTTTCATTTTGACTTCACCGTTCTGTCCTGATTTCGTTTCATCACATTTAAACACGAACATAAAGGCTGGGCACTGGTTCTGTCAAGTCGTTTCTCTAATGAAAGCTTGTCTGAGGACGACACTGAAGGCTTTTTTTGTCTTTTGCACATTTCGTGAAGGAGACGGACACGAAACTGATTTAAGAAACTGACTTCATTCCTTTGATCTGACTGGCTGAGACGATCAAACCCAACATGAACTTTCCGTGTCTTTACCGGAGTCCGTTTCTAATTTACCATCGGGGCACATAAGCGTTAGTTTTTATCCAGTATAGATGACTGAAATTTCCATTAAGCGTCTTAAACCATCTCCATGACGAAACAACAAGAAAGTTTTATTGCATTTTTTTTTTTCTTTTTTTGTGAATGTCAAGCTGGCAAATGTAATCTTGCTGTTTGCTTTCATTTATATGAGACAAAATATTTAGATGTTTGATCCAGGGACACTACTTTTTCTACAGAAGATGTCTGCGGCGTGTTTCCGCTTTCTCACGCTGAGAGACGAGCCAGTTCGATTGGAGGACGAAAGGCGTGAAGTAACAAAATAGCACAAAGATTTGTTTTGCTAGGAGCTGATAGAAAGCAGACGCCTAATTCCTGCATTATTGGTATCGTTCTCGTGTTGTGGAAAATGTGGTGTAATTTCAAATCCCTCTAATTATTATTACTATTTTTTTTTTTTTTTTTTACGTTATTTTTTTTCGGGGACAAACGTCTCAATGAGTAAACACATTTATGATGTGGAGCGTGATAAGTTCCAGATTCTGTGACACTTAAAGATTGAGAAATGTGTTTTACAAACTCTTTCCTTTTTTCAACGCGACACATGTCTTGTAGATTCTACTGAAAAACAAACAAACCAGTTCGGGGATGAATGCAAAATTTTTAACTGAGACTTCGATGAAACTCCTTTTTAATAGACTTTAACGCAATTTGGTGAAAAGCCAATAAAGCTGGGCATGTTAATCACCTGCGAGTTTCTGTCCAAACGTCTTAATGAGTAAATACATTTATGCTAAAAACAACATGTAGAGCATGATAAGGAATCATAAGATCTGGACATATATGTCCTTGAATGAGACGCGCTTAACTTTCCCTTTTCTGTAGGTGAACCGTTACTGTAAGTTTAATTTCATATCCAGGAACATGGCTAGCATCCTTGAGACGTGACAAACAAACGAAAAAATAGCATTAAAACTGTTCAAACAGAGATTTAGCTTAAATCCAGACAATTTAAATAATTGTTGAGGTTTTACTATGAATCAAAAGCACTATGTGGGCGACTGTGGCTCTGTGGGAAGAGTAGTTGTCTTGTGATCGGAAGGTTGTAGGTTCAATTCCAGCTTCCTCCTGCCCCATGTCGATGTGCCCTTGGGCAAGGCACTTAACCCCAA
>CAEGAE010001208.1:0-49083 GCA_903067095.1 Girardinus metallicus
AGAACTTTTCAGAGATTTTCTCCTTCTGATCGTCTATAAAAATGTAAATCAACAAACTGGCTACTTAATTAGCTTCTATGTAGACAATTTGTTGATTTACATTTTTATAGACGATCAGAAGGAGAAAATCTCTGAAAAGTTCTTAAACTTGTCCGTGACCAACGGTGCAAAAACCCCGCATCTTTCATCCTCTTCAGTTTTTCCTTCTAGTTCATGGCTTGTTGAACTTTGCCTGATAGAGACGTTTAATAATGAACACCATTAAATTTTTTGCTCCCAACAGGCACTGAATAAATGCCCCTGTGTAATAGAGAAGTGGTCAAACAGGTGAGCAAGGGGGGAAATTATCAAAGCTCAGTTAGTTTGTATATTGAAGCTAGAAGAGGTTTTGTTTCTCTGTTGGACATTTTGTACAAAGTTAAGAGGGAATGACTTGAAACATCCAATTCTGTTTGTTTTGAGTTGATAAATGCATTTCTTAGAGACTTGGTTTGTATGGTTCTTCCTCATTAGTGAGGCAGCCTATTTAATGTTTCCTGCAGTGTTAGAAAGTTTAAAACTCCACAATCTATATTTCAAATATATATATAAAACATCAGCTCCAGTCCAGAATTTCATATATAAACTAAATTTAGTCAGGTCTTGAATTATTGATCCAATTATTCTTTTGCATTTTTTTAAACCTTTCCGTTCGTACTCTTGAAAAAGGATTAATATATGTTTTGGGAATTAAAAATCAAAAACATTCTTGTTGCGTTCCTTCGCATGCAGGAAGTTTAACATGCTTATGGGTAGTTAGTTAGCTATCACAAGCAAAGTCCTCAAAACACACTGAGCTGGAATAATATTTAATATTTAAAAAGCTTAATCCAAGTTTAGTGTTAAAATTAAACAATAGAAGTCTTAAAAAACACTTAAACTTACTAAAACTGGCAGATTTTCTCTAGTTTTCTCTCTGTGAGTGACATTTGTCAGAAGGAAGCCATTTGCTTTTTCTGACAGAGTAAGAAGCAAATGCTAAAACTAAAATATATCCTTTATCTCAGACTTAAGGTGTCAAATTTTAGCTATAACAGGATGAAGGATGTCTGATCAATAGCCAAAGAAACTACAGATGCATCTGCATGTATATTTCCAAAAACATTTCTACAGAAGCATTAGAGATGGTCCTGGACGACTGAAAGTTAGCCAGTGACGGGAAGTGTTTCATATCAACGAGGAAGTAAAAACAAAGAACCGGCAGCTAAAAAAACAAAAACGTATGTTTGGATGCCAAAAAGGAAGGGAATAAAAGGTATCTGTCTTCAAAACGCGAGGCTAAAATACATATTTTACTTGTCTAAAAGCGATATTAATGCACCAGAATCAGAACTAAGATTAAATGTGCAAGAAGTTGAATTTTTTTAAAAAGCAAAACGTCTTTCAAATTTAAATTCTTTCTATTTCCACTAAATTTGAACTTTTTTAGCTAGAATTAGCAAGATTTCTCAACCAATGGCGGGATAAAATCTGCTTTTCACTTGGAAATACTCTTCAAAGGCAAAACAAGACAAATAAAAATAAATATAGATGTAAGTTCCCAAATTTTATTACATAAAATGTCCAATGGGGCAAAAAAATTTAACTGAAGAAGCTCTTCTTATCATTTCCTTTTCTTCATTTATATTCTGGAATACTAAAAGTAGAAGGTCGCTGTGCAGATTCAAGATTTCCAGATCCTGACTCAGAAAAATCCGTCTTTTCTGGCAGCTTTTAAGGGATTTTCAAAGTAAAGCAAAGCTCTGCAAAGACACCTGCAAAGTCCAGCTTGGAAAATGTCACATGCTTCATAAAGTTTTGAAGTAACGCTCCCCTGTCGGTTCAAATTACAAAGTTTCAGAAGCTGAGAAGAAAGAAAACTGCGATTCAGCCAGCGTGCTAGCTGAGGGCACAGAGTTTGCCATCCTGCAGCGCTCTCCCACATTGTTGCAATTAATCTTCCAGTGGCATCAAAATGTGCATGCATATTGCGCCATACGTTGACTGTGTGTGAGCGAACGCAGCAGGGGATTCTGAGGTAAATACTGGCGTTAAAGTTGGTTGGCTTGATTTATGCTGCGTGAGCTGTCTGGAGAAATTCGATGGATTTTTAATGTGTTTGGAGGCTGTGAAAGCTGGATTATTTGTAAAAAGGCGTCAGAAAGGAGAAACATCTCGCATGGTGGAAGTCTGATCATTTTAGATCCTGGCAGAAGTTAACAGATTATTCAACCTAACCCTGGTAATGTTGCCACTTTAGTATGAAAATCTAAAACCTACTACTCCTATTAAATTAAAATTAGAGCAGCTTATTTAATTTCTGCCACTCTGCTCACGCTGTGTTGTTTTTACTGGTAGATTTCATGTTGCTGAAATGTGTTTAGTGGCTCATTTTTGGTCCACAGGCCTCTGAGTTTTCGATGCAAAGCTTGACATCACCATATACGTGACGCCGGGTCATTCGGACTCTCTGTCAGAGAATCTGAATTTCCCCAGTTCGCTTTGAAAGCGACGGGTATGTGTGACATCAGAGCCAGAAACGTGTCGCCGCCTCAGGCTTGTAAAGAATCCGCTCAGATACTCGGCACCCCGCCCGTTCAAGACAAACGTTTGCGTTGTCAACTAACTTCCTGACCATGTGATGGCTCCGCTCCCCAAAAATAAACCCACCTCCCCCTGTGTCAAAGGGGAGTCCCCTCCCGCCCCTCCAGGGCCCACGAGGCGGCTCTCTGCAGCTCGATGTGTAAACCGTTTTAAGCAACAGCTTAATCATCAAATACGGGAGAGACTGTTGAGTCAGGGAAAATCAGGTAGACGCCAAGTGGCAGGTGGAGACGCGTGTCCACATATAAAGGCATCGGGTAAAGAAAGTACACCCCCCGCTCAATTCCAACGCCTTGCAAGTTTAAATCAAAGAAAAAGACGCAAACAAATCAGAACTAGTGTTATTTAAACAACAAAAGCAAAATGGTTGTGCAAATTATGTATGTTTGCAAATGCAGGTCGTTAGTTGATCATCATAAATGTTGATAAAATCAGTTTGCTGCTGAGGAACGTACAGATCAGATGCTTTAGAGAAGCAACTGCTGTTGCCCATCAACCTTGGAAGGGTTGTAAGGTCGTGAGGTCATCTCACATTAAATTCTTCTGCAGGGAAAAGTTTCATTTGAAAGGAAAATATTTCAGATCAGTTCACATGGTCTGCCAATTCAGCCAGTGAAATGCTCAGAGAAATTGCAAAAAAACCCAACAGGTTCTTCTCAGGACGCAGAGCTCTTCGTAAAGCTTAGCAGTTAAATTGGTTGGCCCAGTGGTTTGATTCATGCTGGACAAGATGTTTTGGAGAAATTTGATCAATTTCAAAATTAAAGATCAATTTGGGAAGGGCTGTGAGGTCATCTCACATAAAATTGTTCTGCAGGGAAAATTTTTATTTGAAAGGAAAATATTTCAGATCAATTCATGTGGTCTGTCAATTCAGTTCAGACGGTGAAATGCTCAGAGAAATTGCAAAAAAAATGTCCAAGGTAACAGCTTGGTAATAAAATCAGTTGGTCACAAGGATTGATTCATGCTGTTAAGTTTTGGAGAAATGTGATGATTGCATCTTGAGGCTATAAAAACGAAACCTTTTAAATGAAAAAAATGCAAGGCAGATGTGAAAATGAAACGTGCTGCATCCCCATCAATCTGGGAAGGGTTAAAAGGTCAAAGGTAACTTCAAATAGATATAAAAGTATTTTTCAGCGAGAAATGTTCCTTACAAGCTGAGATCGTACAATTCTCAGAGAAGTGGCAAAAACCCAAGAGCGTTATTTCATTCTCTACAGGCCTCAAAAATTATAATGATTAATGTTAAAGTTCCTGGCAGGACAATTAAAAAAGGACCAATAGACCTCAGAAAGAATGTGCTTTGGACAGACCGGACCCATTTGGACCGGCACCGTCGTCAGGCAGACCAGACTTCACACCAGCTGACATTTATGGAGGCGGAGGAACTGGATTTGTTTTGTAGCTGTAGGACCAGAGGATGCTGCAGTTTCCGAGCTGACCCTGAACTCCTCGCCAGGGTCAGGAGTGAAGCCTTCGAACTGCAGGAGAACTATTTCAAATCTTCTCTACAAAGAAAGAAATCAAGGTTTTCTAATCACAACCAAAGTTCAGGGATTTGACTTGAAAGGAATGAAAATCTGCAAACCTGTGTGATGGTCAAGTGTGTGAACATTCGCTCCTTTTTTATAATTATTGTTTGCTTATGTCAGCTGAAAATTAACCTATTTGGCTAAGCTGGAATATTTACAGAAATGTTTCTTAATGTTAATTAAAGGATAGTGTAAGAACGATAAGGTCACACAGAAAACAACAGTTATTCCTACTAAAGGTAGTAGCTACTGCTAGGTAATTTATCACTTTGTTTTTCATGGAAAACGTTTCAATTTTTGCTTTATTTTTTAAAATAAGTGACAATTTATGATATCCTGCACACTTGAAGTTAAATTGTAACCCTTATTTTTTTATTATTTTGGTTCATTCTGGTATCGTAAAACCCTATAACAGAAAGGGAGCTTTATTTTTATTTATTTATTCACCAGTTGGAGATGGAGAAATTACACTGGTGTGTTAGGGTTATAGATGAGGAAGGAAAAAAGGAGGTATAAATTTCCACCAAAAAACTCAACAATTTTAAGATTCATCTTAGAAATTTTCTAGAAAAACAAAAAAAAAATTCTCAGATTGAAAAGTCAAAAATTAACTAGAAAAATTTCAGAAATTTCGAGATTAGTCTCAGGAGTTTTCTGGAAAAACAAGAAAATTTCTGATTGTTGAAAATCTGTTGGAAAACACTTTTTCGACTTTAGGACTTGATTAGACAAGTTCTGAGATTAATCTCAACATTTTTAAAAAGTTTTTAGCAAGTTTTCAAACTTTCAAGCTCAGAAATGTCCTTGTTTTTGTTTTATTTTTTATTTTTTTTAGAAAATTTCCGAGATTTTTCTAGCAAATTTTTGACTTGAAACTCAAAAATTTCCTTATTTCCTTTCTAGAAAAATTCTGAGAGTGATCTCAACATTTGAAGGTTTGTTTTCTGTCACAGTTTTGATAGTTGGAGCTCAGAATTTTTTTTTTTTTTTTTTTTTTGACTTTTCAAATTCAGATTTTTTATTTTTTGGTTGTTTTTTTTGTTTTTTTTATTTTCTAAGATTAATCTAAAAATTTCAGATTTTTTTAAAAGTAAATTTTAAATTTTTGAAACTCAGAAATGTATTTATTTATTTTTTCTAGGAAATTTGCTCGTCTTTTTTCACCTTACAAAGGCCCTAATTAACGCTTTGCTCCCTTCGCAGGTGAAGGTGTGGTTCCAGAACCGGAGGATGAAGTGGAAAAGAGTGAAAGGCGGCCAGCAGGGGGCAGCAGCTCGCGAGAAGGAACTGGTGAATGTGAAAAAAGGAACGCTTCTGCCGTCGGAGTTCTCCGGCATCGCGGCGCTGCATCATTCGACGGACTCCTTAGCCAACGAGGACAGTCACGACAGCGATCAGAGCTCCGAGCATGCTCACTTATGATGGACACATTGGGAGCTTCCTTAGAGGGAACTGCTGTTGGATGATCCGCCACCGTCACACGACGCTAAACGAGTGAACAAACGCAGAGGAGTGAAAGAATAGCTGCAGGCATCATGTAAATTTGAAGAACTGAGGACGTTCGATGAAAGTTTTATTAATAAATGACAAAAAAAAAAGAACAAAATACAGTGCTTTGAATAAGTATTTGAACCTTTGCAGATTTCTTGTTTTTAGTTTTTTTTTGTCACACATAAATCTGATTTTTTTTTTTTCAATATCAAACATAACCTCAGTAAATAATAAAATATATACATATATATTTTACATTTATGATTTATTTTAGTTTGGCAAAAACGCTCTACAAGCATCCAGCATTTGCAATAACATCCATCATTGTGGAGGAATTTTTTCTCACTCTATTCCAGAAGCATTTATTGTCTCCTGGATGCCATGACGGCATCCAGACCAGTCCGGAATTTGACTAGGCCACTCCACACTCTTTGCCTTGTTTTTTGAGGCATTCAGATGTGGATTTGCTTATAGATTTCAGACCATCAAAGCCCCAGGTAATCACATAACCACCATGTTTGAAAAAGGTTTCTAGCTCTTTAAATGTCAGTGATTTTCCCTTTTTATTCTTGAATTTCTTTAGACGTTTGGCCTACCTCATGTTCTGTTTAAGTAATTTCCAAAGATTTTGATCAATCACTTCATTGATGACATATTACTGAGGATGACTTGGACTTATTTCTTTCAGTTCAATTCATAAATTTTCTATTACCTTTGATATAAACACTAGCTGTATGATTTGAAACCTTTAGGTGTGATTAAAAAAAGAAGAAATCTCCACAGAGACAAATACTGTTTCACTTCACTGCATCTTGATGATGGAAACTGACTTAAAAAAAAAAAGTAAATAATAAACTGCTAACATTCCACGTTTTGCCTCTTTGCAGGAGCAGCCTGAAGCTTTGATTTGCACTGTTGAACCTTAAGTCTGCGCCTCGATTGGTTCCTACTGTTTAAAATGTAAATTACGCTGTAATTAAGTGTTTGACTCAACCAGGTGCCAGGAAATCTGATCTGCCTTGCAAATATGAGCGATCTGTAAATAACTGTTAGTCTTGTCTTACCGTAACAATAAGCCTATACCCAGACTGTTCAGCTCATGCAGTAATACACACTGACAGCTCGTTAGCTGGCGTTTTTCTGCCTGGAGATGACTTTTTTTTTTTTGTTTGTTTTTTGCAAATTATTTGAAACCTGAAGCAGGGGACGGTTGCAAATTGAATAAAACTTTTAAGAGTGGTTAATGACGTTTCTTGAAAAAAGCTTCTTCTTTTTGTTTTCTTTCTCCCCCTCCACCATTTCTGCAGCTTTTCGTCCTTCATCCCATCTGATGGATGCATATTCCACCACGTGAGGCTAAAATAAATTAAACACTGCAGAGAGTGCAGAAAGCTGGCGATGTGGGCGCATGTTAAATTCACCTTCGCCCGAGGGCCGGTGCCGGGGACTCCTGCCAAGACTCGACAGAACCCACAGAGGATGGGATCCGGTTACCAAATCCAGTTGAAAATAATTTAGCGTCTTGATCTCATCTTTCACCACGTTGTGATTGTGCATGCTAATTTGTCTTAGAGGCACCTCACACGGTATTTGAGGTTTATAATTTTTTTTTTTCCTTCCAGCCCCTGCAGGCATAACCCGCTGATCCTGAATCGGATCCAGCTTTCTTTCTTTTTTTTTTTTTTTTGCATTACCACTGCAAATTATTCACAAGTGTCGAGGGCTCCCCTGCTTTTCCATTCGGCTTTAAATTTGAACAAACAGTATTTGTAACCGCACACAAATGTGCTCTTGTTAGTTCCACCTCAGCCCCCAACTGCTGACTGTCAGCTGCCGTCTTTACAACAAAAATGTAAGTACATCTGTCCTGAGAGGAATTAGTGTGTACCTTTAAACGCATTTAAAGGGCAAGCCGTCCTGCTTTGACCTCATGAAGAACAAAAACATTAAAACTGGATACATTTTTACCAATTTCATTGGCTTGTTGGGATTTGAGAATTTAAGATTTATTTTTTTTTAATACCTTTTGGTTTAAAATAGAATAAAACAGCACAATATAGGTAAGTATAATGAGAATATAAAAGACAGTAGCATATAGAAATAATATTAATTCACTCCTTTTAAAAATTACAAGACTTGAACTTTTCCCAAGCGCCTTGCATGTGTCTCCTTCAAAACACAGGCGAGAATACATTATTCTAACTACTTAAACTATTTACAATTAGGCTAATAAAATTATTTACAACTCGCAGCCAGCGCAGATCTCTTCTCCTCGCCTGGCGCAGCTTTGCGGCATCTGCGGTAGAGGTTTTATTTTTAGCACATCGGTTATGTAACTTCGCTGCATTTTAAATTTTTTAAGGCTTGATTTATCACCTGTCTTGATGGACGCAGCTACACCTTCATTTCCCCTCTAATTGTGAACAAACTAAGAAATAATTTTATTTGCCCTTAAATATGAATTTGTTTTTACCGTCAACAAAATTGCTAGCAAGTTAATATCTGATGTTTCCTCTCGCCATTTATCGACGCACCTGCATTTAATGCTTCGGGTCCTTAACACGCAGCTCATTCACTAATGTCAGTTTAGTAGCATAACTTATTTTTTATCACGCTGAGATAAACAGATATAGTCCACTGACTGACAAAAGGCCAGCTAAGATTAATACGGGTAACCGGGTAACTATGGCAACCAGCGAACTCAGGCGCAGCCGGGCTCGTTCCGCTGTCGAGTTGCGCGCGCATCCGCTCTGTTTACAAGCAGACGCTGATTTCCCTCTTAGCTCCGCAGCGTTGCGCACAAATGTGTTCAAATGAACCTCGTCATGCGTGGATCCACGCTGCCATGAAAATACATGAAGAATTTTACAATAATTTATTGTGTTTAACACAATAATTAAACCAATAAACAATAATTGTATATTAGAAGTGCACATATTCACAGTTCAGTGCACACCATTGCCCTTGCGCTTGCAAGTATTCTGGGACACGTTTGACAACTTTTAATATCAGTGAACATTGATTTTTAAGTCTTGACAGATTCTCTATTGAAAACAGATCTAGATTTTTAAACATGGCTTTACGCTGAACCATTCCAGTCCAGCTTTTAGGGTTGTTATGCCGGTGGAAAGTGAACCAAGTAAAGATTCATCCATTTTTGCCAGCTTTTCTCCCTCTTTGTGGAAAAATGCATGCCCACAGCATAATGCCGCCCCCGCCATGTTTCACACGATGATCCCTGCAGCCCCTATTTTTAGCCACAAATTATTTTTTGGCTTATCTTTTTGTCCACGCAACTAAATGATAAAATGTTAAACAGATAAATAATTAAGAACAATAATAAATGCTAATAAACAATAAATGAATAATAATAGTTTATCTTATCTCCTTCTCGGATAGATTTAATAACAGCATTTCAAATTGTTCCCTGTTACATTTCAGTCCACTTTGGCTTGAGGCTAAAAGATATTCAGGCTGTGGAAATTATTGTGAAATTGAGCGTGAAGTACTTGTGACAAAAAATTAATTTTACTTTTTGCTCTTTAACTCGTTTAAAATCAATAGCTTTGATGATGGATCTGTATTTTATGCTATGTGGTCCTGTTAAAGTAGGGGTCTGTTTTTGAAGAGTCGTCTCAGGGCGTTATGGAAAGAGGAAAATGATCCGGTTTTAACCCATTTACTGTATATAAAGTTCAGATCAGCTCAATCAGAATTAAATCCAAATTTAACCTTACATAAGTTTTTACAAAATTCAAAGTGGAGAATAAATGAAAAATAAAGTGGAGGTTATCATGTTTACATCCAGAGTGATTTACACAAAGCAAAGATCGAAAGACAATTACAAAGTATAAAGTGACTGAATACAGTAAAAAAAAACAGATGCTAAAATTAAAATATTTCAGGTGTAAACAAGTCCTTCAAATGGTTCATTAGTCTTTGATCAGAAGCTGCTTTAAACAAAAAATATTTTCATTCCTGCTGTAAATAAACCATCAATTTCTGCACACGTGAAGTTTTCAGGGAGCCTGGAAGCTAAATGCTGTTTCGAACTTAAGGTTTGGTTTTGGTTCTGGAATTGCTGAGTAATCCCAGAACCAAAACCTGATGAGCAACTCAGGAATGTTGGTCAAATCCATTCAGTCAGAAATTCCAGCTTGCTAGTTGGAGAAATCAACTGGAACGACCCAGGAAGTTGGATTTCCCAGTTGGAGCTGGGAGACACTCCAGCTACTCCCCTCTTTTCAATATGGCCGCTCTTTGCATCAACAGTTGTGAACTATGGTGGAAACATGTTTATTTTACAAATGCACTTAAGAGTGCATGTAGCGCCTTCAACTGCAAACTGAACAAATGAAAAAGTGGCGTTTGATTCTTCCTTAACGTAGCCCTGATATAAACCTCCAGTAACTTTCCCGCTGACTCTGACTGGGCGTTTTTGTTCGTTGATGTTCTTTTGACTGGACAGCTGTTACTACGCTGAAATCCACACTCTCAGTTTTGCAAGCGATTTTCAGACTTTTAACTGCAAGAACATTTAAAACCATGTAACATTTTTAGCAAAATTCCCAATTATGTGTTTTTCGTATCGGTCTACCACATAAGAATCCAATAAAACACATTGAATGGTTGTAATGTGACAAAAGGTGAAAAAGGGCATGAATACTTTATATATAATCCTGCAACTATTCCAACCCACAGAAGGTTTTTGTAAACCTTTACGTAGAGAAAAAAAAAAAGTGTGTGAATTAGTTGATTGGTTGCACTTACAGAACTGGTTTGATGCTTGACCTTGTGACATTTAATGGTATTAAAGCTGAATGTGCATAACTTTATTTCCTGCAACTAACAGAACAGATCTGAATCATGGTTCCATAACTTTATCAGTTAAATCATGTCCGTCTCTGTGCCGTGTATTACAAACAAATCCACAGTTATACAAGCTGCTATTAAATATAATAAAATAACTTTTCAACCTTAAAATCCATGAAAAATAAAAAGTCATGCCTTGGTAGCGGTATATGGAAACATTGAAATATGAAACTTCACTTTTTCTTTCAGAATTTCGTAAGTGATTCACGAGTTTCATATTTACAGCATAAAGCGTGGAAACCCCCCCAGCACCGTGACAAACAGCTGCAGTGTGACAAGGTGGAGAGACATCCTTCCCTTCTGGAGAGCTCAATCATTTCCTGCAACTTCCCCAGATGAACTTCAAACAGGAGCCAGTTTGCACCGCGGATTCTCGCGATAAAACTGATAGCGCGATTTAGTGAAGAACCCTGGCGTCCAAAGGTAAAGTGGAGTCCAGAGAAATCTGGATTATCACGTGGATAAAGGCAGAGGCAGGATCCAGTGGGCGCTCTAAACCCCTCACAGTGTTCT
This sequence comes from Girardinus metallicus, assembly GCA_903067095.1. Taxonomy (NCBI): domain Eukaryota; kingdom Metazoa; phylum Chordata; class Actinopteri; order Cyprinodontiformes; family Poeciliidae; genus Girardinus; species Girardinus metallicus. The sequence goes on from CAEGAE010001208.1 coordinate 11,037, forward strand.
GTTTTTTTATTATTTCGGAACTTTATTCAGCAGCTGGTTCCGGATCCGTGTCACAGCTGACCTACTTTCCCTCCTGCGGAAGTTACCAAAAACAAACAGAAGGAGTTTAAAAGGTGACACGTTTGGGATTGAGCGCTGTGTGCGCAGCGGTGAGAGCTTGCTGGAACACCTGCACAGGTAAACAGAGTCCCCGGCCATGGCTGCAGCGGCGGGGTCCGGTTCCGTTTCCAGGGGCCTCCGGGCCATGTTTTTCATGCTCACTCCAAACGAGTCCTCCTTTGAGAAAGTGGAGGAAGTTCCTCAGTATGTTCAGCAGGTGGGTGGACGCTTCTTTCCTTTTAAAAAAATAAATCTGTAGAAGTAAATTAAGGTCAATTTTCAGCTTTAGAGACTTTTGGAAGTTTGTTATCAAATTGTTTTGTTGTCAAAACAAACTATTTCATCTGGATGAGCATCAACATAAAGTTTGTAGGTCAAAAGTTAAGATATATTTCAGAATATAAAATTTACAGTTGGGATATAATATTGCGCTTGCATATTAAATATTTTTCTAGTACATCATTTAAACTGAAAAATATAAACTTTTGTGTTTGCATGATAAAATTTTACTTGTCTTCAGGTAAATCAGAAATCGTTTTTGGTTGACTGGAGCATCTGCAAGATAACAATATTCTGTGTATGTTGAAATTAACATTTTGAAACGTCGACTAATGGGAAATAAATTGTTTTTGTGGGGAAATAAGCAGTTTGCCTCTCGAATGACGTCAAAATGACTTTGTAACTTCAATCCTCCAGCCTCCTTTATGTTGTCAGTCAGGTTCTATTTCTGAGAAATGTATTTATTTATAGGATTTATTTATTTGACTTTGGAGATCTGACAGGAATCAGATATGGGTGTGGCTGATAAAAGTGAACTTAGTTTTCGACATGTTATGGTCGATCTCTGTTAATTTAAGTAGGCATATTACTTTTTCACGCTGCAAACACACAAAATATTACTAAGTGTTTTTGGTCTGGTTTCTAAATATTTGTACACTTGAAATAAGCAAGATATAGGAGATTGTTTTAAGTCAGTAATTTCTTACTAGTGATGAAACATTTTTTAGTTATAAGTGCAATATAAATATGATATAGGAAAATGTATTTTTTCTCTGAAAGATTATTTTTAGTGTAGTGGGATATTTCCACCAGAACAAAACCAAAAATAGATTTTGTGTTTTTGCAGTGCACATGTGGCCAGGCTTGCTTGAAAGTGTTTTTTTAAATTAATAATTAAGCCTTTAGACAAATGAAATCACGTTTTTAAATCCACTATTTCTGTTTACTCGTGTTATCTTTGGTGATTTAGTGACACAGAGCAATGCTAATAAATTATGTGAATATGCTTTTAATGACAAAATCATTTAGTGGTGCCACGAAACATAAGAGTTAGCTTTCCACCTCACTAGTGTGTCACTGTAACGTCATTCCCAGCTGCAAACTCCAACTTCTGTGATAACGAGGAAGCAGGTCTGGTCAATGTTTGTTTTATACCGTACTATGGGGAACTGTTTTGAAATATTTTCAGTTTATTTCAGATTTGCAGCCTTGTATTCTATTTCAACCCCTCCATGCTCTCAAGACTGCTGGTGTGAAAACAACTTGAGTTATTTTGTGAACCGATAAGTTGACTTAACCCATTGGCTGAATGCAGCTATAAATGTGTTTTCTTCCAGGATTAACTTGTATTTAGCTGCACCAATCAGTTTCTTTGTCTTTACTGGAGAAAAGCATCCAAAATTTGGTATCAAATCACCAAAAGTTTGATGATCTGAAATGTCAAGGTGTGGTGCAAAGACGAGCGGTTGATATTAAAGACCAGACAAACTTTCCAGCAAAACTCCAAAAGTCCGAAAATGTTATTTTCTTCTCTTATTTTCCAGGTTGGATTAGGTTTGGCACAAACTACATATGAAAAAACAATTTCTACATTACATTTTCTATTTAAATTACATACTTTATTTTTTTGTTTTAATTCTTGAAATCAAAATGTGCACAGAGCAACTGAACAGCTTTAAGATTTCCAAAACACTGAAAATGTTTTGAATTTTTTTCTACCAGAATAAAGTTATCAAAAATATCAAACTGCTTCACAGGAACTGCATTCAACCTCCATAATTCAGTGCTGATTTAAAAAGTCTTAAGTGTTGAATATCTTGACTCAGAGCTTATGCCCTTCACATGACATTAAGACCGTGCCATGAAATTAAAAATCAGCCAGTGGGGGGATGATCTGTGCAGAGTTCCTCTGAGGTTAATCGGAAATGCTGGAGGATCCCCATCATGAATGGAGCATGAGAGCTCACAGTCCGCCTTAAAGGAGCTGAAAACTTCTGCAAAGCCGTGGAGAGACTGTGGTTGGCCCATAATCACGCTGAGAGCATATCTGGGTTCTGGCAAAAACATAAAAACTGGACCGACCAAAGTGGCTTCGAGCCAATGCTCCTACCTCATTATGTCTGCAGCAATCCAGCTTCTGGACGTGGCTGCTGTGCCGTCTCATTCCACCAGTGGTGGAAACCAAAACCTTTGCATATAAAGATCCATATGTGCTGGACCTGTGTGGAATAGCGCTACCAGCTCGGAAAAACGGCTACACCAAATCGGAGCCTGGATCGTATGAAGGAGAGTGGAGAAAATTTGTGACGTAGGTCAACAGTTTCTCACAATCTTAGTAATGCCAAGAAATAAGAGTGACAGGAATTATGGGTACAAAAGTTGAGTTGGGTATTATTATTGAACGGTTTCCTATGTGGAAAAGTGTTGATTTCAAGTAGTCTCATGAATGGAGTCAAATCAAATGTGATTTTTTTTTTTTTTTCACTCATTATTCTACACCAACTGTCTCCAAATCGTAAATGTTCTGGAGTTCCTTTCTCATTTTCAGCTCTTTTCATAGATTTTAAATTTGATACAAGTCAGGTGATTTACTGGGTATTATTTTCTGTCTCTGAAACCAGTTAAGAGTTTTTTTGGCTGTGTGGTTGGGATTATCGTCTTGCTTGGAGCTGCACACTTGATTCATCTTCAGATTCTTATCAAGAAGGTTCTGGTTCGTTTCTCCATTCATCTTGCCTCAAACCACCATATTCCTTACCTGTAAACTTGTTTTCTGGCGTTGTGTTTTCGGGGTGAAATGCAGGACCTTTCTTCTTCCAAACATGAATAAAGGCTAAAGCTAAACGTCTAAAGAGTTTTGCTTTAACCATAATTGACTTGAGTTATAGTTAAAGCCATCGTTTAACAAAATTATATAACAGCCACGGCTAGTTTATGGTGAAATGTTGTTTGTTATTATGCACGATATGGCATAAAATTCATATCACGATATATGTTGTCATAAGTGGCGGTAACGATGCATGTCACGATATGATTTGTATAAAACTTAACATAGAAATGAAATCACATACTAATTGAGTGGAATGTATCTATTTGTATGTGTTAAAACTCGTTCTTGTGCATTTTATTTGTGTGTAATATTTTATGTTGCTGCCTATTATTGATAATGATGGACAGCAGCTTAATCTCAATGGTGACCACCTGGTTAAATGAAACTTAAATTAAAATGTATCTCTACATAGAAGCACTAAACTTTAATATAAGGGATGTCTGTGGCAAATAATGCTTTTTCTTCACAGAGTTGGACCGTGCAGTTGGCTGCATTGCTGGTATTCAAACACATTCTTTGATTGAAGGTGATCAAAGAAATTGCTTGTATTTCGTCTCTTCCATGCACTTTGCTGGTTACATTTTTCTGCTCCTGGTCTGACTGTTTAGCCCTCCTACGGTCTTAAGAGACGGGGACATTTAGACCCTACATGTTTTTTACTCTGTGTTTGGTACGGCAGGGTTGCACTGTGCGCTCGTACAAGGTTTTCTTTTTGTGGTTTTGGGAAGACGTCAGACCGTGCCATCTGCTGTGCTCCTCCTGAGCATCGCGCTAAGACCACTGGAGGGTTAAGAGAAAGGGTCTATTGGAGCCAGCAAGCTTTATTCTGTGCGCAATCCGGCAAGGGTCCTGACCCTATACCCCTCGCTTCCCTGATGTCTGACTGTGACATTTGCCGTGCTCCTCCTGTGCGCGACGCTAAGATAAGACCACGGGATGCTAAACCCGAAGCAGGTCCTGATTATTTACGTTTTCTGCACCTGCCTTTTTAATGAGTTTTTCCCTTGCGCTCTCATTCACGCTCTTTCTTGCTGCCTCTGTTTTGATGCCGGATATTACGTCATCAACAAGCATCACCACGGTTAGCCGGTAGACTGCAGATCGCTATCGTAGGACAAATTTCTATCATTTCTACTGTATCCCATTTATTTCACGCATTCCTACTGGACTAAGGTTGTAACATTCAGAAGCTTAGAAATGAAGCTGTAACTATTTGCGTTGGCATGTTTTGCAGACTTTTTTTTTGCTTTTATCCAATAACTCAATACTCTGGTAATGAAAAACCTTTTTGTAGGCCATCAGTTAGTATTATACCCACTACTGAGGAAAACATTGACAGATTTCAGTGAGTTTCTTGGCTTTTCTACTTAATTTGTAGATAATTTTCTTTTTCAGTTTCTTAGAACGTGTGTATTACTTGGTACGTTCCTGACACTTGGTGCAAATTCAAAGTCAGTAGCAATAGAAATGCACCTTTATTACCTATTTATTACACATTACCTATTTTACCTGCAGCATTAACATGCGGCTCACAAATGTATGTTTAAGTTGTCTTAATTTTATCAACATGTCTCTTATCTTGGAAAGTAACGACACCTTGGAGCAGCTCAGTTAGCCTGATTGCGGATCTATAGAAGCAGCCACACAGAAAACCTCACTGCCCAGATTAGGGTGATGGTAAGGAGGCCTTCTAACAACAAAGGACGGCAGTTATCACCAAATTAAATTAGTTAAAATCCTGGTGGAAACATGCAGAAAGCTTTTCATTTATCATAAGGGCATTTGCTGCAACAACCACACAACAAGAATACTATACAAAAAAACCTGGACTCTAAACTTTAAAGTCAAGACATTTTTTGTTCGTTTGAGATAAGTTGCATTATTTTGTGGAAAATGTAAAGCGGTTTTCAGTTTACTTTAGTTTTGAGATTTTAAGACTTGGTTGAAATCTTTCTAGCTCTAAGTACAAACTCCAACTTATAAACAGAAAGAGCAAACATAAATTTAATGGAAAGTGGTAAAACTTTAACTTTTCTCAGTGGAATGACCTCAAGCTGCAGTTTATTTCAGCAGTGACTGTAAAATATCCTGAAAAAAACCTTCTTACTACTATCTCTCTTATTAAATAAATTAAGATATGCGTATCAGATATATGTAACAATGGATTATGATTACCAGAAAGAAATTATTTGAATCAGCCTTGATTTACACAAGAAATTGTTAATCAACTAGTTTTTGGACAGGGAGAGGGTTTGCCTGGAAGAACCTCATGAGGTTTTTTTTTGTTATCACACTAAAATTAAAAACCAGTGAGCTAAAAAGGAAATTGTTGGAGAGGATGTGGGAAAGTATTGAACCTTTTCAGCTACTTAATCATTCGAGGCGCCATGATGGACGTCAGAAGTGAGGATTGGGATTTTTGAACACGGTGACTGAAATTGTTTTCCCAAGTTGTTTTTGCCAGTTTATTCATGGCTTCTACTTGTGGGAGTCGAGCTCATTTGTCTGTGAATGTAACGCGCCTGGTCGGGGCTCGTAGACGGCGGGATTTATAAAAGTTAGAAACCGACCCGTACCTCCTCCCTCCTGACGTGTTGATCAAATTACCGACTTTACCTGAATTCACACCTTGTGATTGTCTCCATGGTTACTAATGGTTAAACGTACCTTCTCCATAATGTGGTATTTCATATCTTTCTAATAAACGCTTAGTTTATTTGAACGTTAATCTTACCTTGTAAAAAGTGTTCACCGACAGTCCTTACGATTAATGGCTGCTATGAGTCACTGCCGTATCTTTCCTCATTAAAAGTTATAAAATAAGTTTGGTTTGCATCCTTGTCAGTTTGTAAAGTTGACCACGCAGCGCCCATTTTTAAAGAGGAGAAATATTAGGCTACAGATGTCTGTTTTTAGACTAGCTTTAAAGGAGTCATCGGTTGTTTTGACGTCCGTCATGGCGGAGTTGTGACAAAGGGTCAATGTGCGCACTGTTGAAATATTTCAGGAAATGACCGTAAATATAAAAATAGGATATGATCTTGATGTCTTGAATAAAGTTTTAGGATGCAGAGTTCCATTAAAACAGAAGCATATTGGAGGAATCTATTAAGGACTGTGATGAACAACTAAAAGGAAGTGGAAACACCATTGAGGAGCCAATGGGCTGCAATAGCGGAAAAGATGTTTATAATGGAGAAACTGACACATAAGTCGAAACTACAAGAAGCACAAAAGGACAGAAAATGGGCGAAATAGACAATTTACATAGAAAGATGGACGTAAATGTTAGCAGGCAAGTAGTTTAGTGTGTTGTATGTCTTCTGCAATAAGCAATGCAAAATCAATAAAGAATAAGCTACAAAAAGAAGTAATGACAGTCGGTAAATAAAACGATAATATTGAAAAAGTTTTCTACATTGACAGTTTGTTCTGTCCTGGACGGTTGCGGCTCAGAGCTGCTAATGCTTTTGATCGCCGTCTGTAAAGATTTCTCACGCAGAGCATGTCTTCGGCCAGACCAGGTTGTGATGCAGCTCGCCAGGATATTCTCGAAAGACTCGTTCACAAAACAGCTTTGTCAAACAGCTGCCAAAACAAAAGCCTCTCTGAATTTCCGTTGGTCCATAAATCACCAATCAGAGTAGCAATATCCTGCAGACACGAGAAGTTTCAAAAATCAAGGCAACGCCATGGAACCAAAGGAGGTACGATTTGATTTATTGCATTACCTGAAATCTGTAACGTCTCCTGTTTTAAAGAGTAAAACACATCAGCAACATGTAATGCTTTATTGGTTTTGTTCTGTTTTTGATCACAACAGCTACTCAACAAATTCCTCAGAGTACAGTTAAGGGTTGTGTCTTGACCCACTGTGTGCGAATGTAAGGAAATGATTCAGCGCTCGGTTTGCTCAGACCGTCCGTCATGGCGACGTCAAACCTCTGGGACTGAAAGCTGGTTAACCTTTACATTAGTCAGCCTTTTACATTGCTTCTGCTGTGTCACTTGGTGAGGCAATCTGTCTTGACCACTCAGTCTTGGTGCAAACCGGGTCACCTTCAAGACAATGACACCAGACTGCTAATCTGGATTAGAAAAGAAGTCAAAAAAGTCTGCAAGATGGCAGCCACGATTTGGTGAAACTTTTTAAGAGTTAAGTCGAAACCGGACGAGGGAAAGTATCCAACGTACTCGAGCAAGAGTAGTGTAACTGGGTCTATATTGATAGTTGTATATTTGCACAAAATGTGTTCTTTAATGCGTTTGTCCGCTTGTGCTTGGCTGTTCTTGTGTCTACTGTGGGGGATTTGGTCCTCCAGCTCCTCCCTTCTTTCTATTTCTTTTGTTCAGGGTCCTCCAGGACTATTATAAATATTAAGTTATTAATTTCCTCTTCCCTTTAGTTATTCGTTCCACTGGGGAGAGGCGAGTTCTATAATCCATTATAATCCTTTCACTTATTTTGTTCAAATGATTATCTTTCCTTCTGTATTAATAATAGGTGTTTGTATATTTTCATTTGAGTTGATATTACACCTTTATAACATTTGATGTATATATTTTGTATAGATCGGGTTGGAGAACTGGAGCACATGCTAGTGCTAATGCTAATATCTCCCGATTGACAGATTAAATAAACGGAGACCGCCTCCACACCCGGACTTGGTGTTTTGTGATTTGTCCGATCACCCCATTACACACACAACGCAGAAGTCCACCGGTCACAGTAGCACTACTTCAACATATTTTTATTCAAGTAAAAATAAAAGGCAGCCGTCCAGGAAGTTACTCTAGTAAGAGTAAAGAAGTATTTGGCAAAAAGTATACTGAGTAACTGATCAAATTATCATTTAATATTTAAAAATTATACCATCAGAAGGACCAAAGTATGTAGTTAAAAGGAAATGTTGGTATTTTAAGGATGAAAATGACAATAATGCATATAAGTAACAAAAAATAACAAAATCAGGCCAAAAATTTTTTTATTTCAATAAGAAACTTATGAAACTTTAACAAAAAGTTTCATAAGTAAGAGTAGAAATACTTCATAATGAAATTACTCAAGTAAAAGTAGAAAGTAAAGAGTAATAAAAGAACATTTTTCAAAAAAAGTTACTCAAGTATAAAAGTAATTGAGTAAATGTAACTAGTTATTACCCATCCATCTATTTAATAAAAATACATTTTTAAGTCAAACTCACTTGAGTAGAGTATCAATTTTATTCAACTGAAGCTTCATAATAAAATTAAGTACAAGTAGAAAGTACTAAAAATTCTCCTACAGGTAAATTTTTTCCATAAAGTTACTCAAGTAAATTGAATTGAGTAAAAGTAGCTAGTTACTACTTAATAGGTCAAAATGTCTTCAAACCTTAATCGAAGCAACGAAAAGTGGGCCAGAATGTTTCCGTATTAAGAGATTTTATTGTTGGACATTTCTGCTGGTTGTTGTTTGTCCTCTCTCTAATGAAGGTCGTTCTGGAATCTCTTTAAAGGTTTTTGCACACTCCAGTTTTTAAATAAGGTGTAACTAAACCTGATGTAACATCGTAAACCCGCCTCAAGAAGGTGGTCCGGAAGCATAGGCAAGTGCGAGAGTGAGCGAAGGAGGCTAACCAGGAAAATAATAACATTTTCCACACAAACACAACTGGTGACAAATCTATGCTGTTGGAGACTTTAATGACGAAACGTGAAATTTTCTATTTTAAAGTTATCTGTAAATAAAATATGTGCCTTTCTGTTTTTGGGATGTGGCTGTGTGTGTATAAATGTGGGGATTTTTTTTAGCCATTTGGACTCTGGAGAGACACATAACTTTATCTGGCTGATCATTGGGTATCTGCAGCTAAGTGACAAAGTTTGACTTGAAGTTGCACACTAGTATCACCACTTAGGCCCAATGTATGTCGTGCATATAAAAAAGCTGATTTGGTTTAGCTGCTCTTTAATAAAACCTTGTTAAACCTTAAAACTAAATGAGGGTGTTGCTTGTTTTGGCCGTATTTTCCCAGCAACACGACAATATCAAGATATTCCTCAGGAGTCCTGATCCTGGTCTAACATGCAGCAGATGATGGTGGTACTGTCTTCCAATTCAGTGACGGTTTCATTTGAGTTTGTACAATTATGTTTAAATGGGGTTTACAGCAGGTGGCTAAGCTCACATCCCTGAGGATCTCCGCTGATGAGACGCAGTTTTGACGACCCAAACCTGCAGAATTACAGCTTTGGGCTGAGTTATAGCGTTCTTAATGCGCAGTTTATGTAAAAAATACTGAGCTATTATTTTATATGGTTGTCTTGCGTTTTATTGTGGGAAATGTCTGCAGCAGATTTTAAAAAACCAACTTTGTTAGGTTTTTATGGGCACATTGGGGGAGCAGAACAATTATCCCAACAGCAGGGGCTCTTATAATCCACTACCCGGCATGATTAGGTAAACTTGTTGTTGCTGTAGGGTTTGATGGTGCCTGACTAGTTCCCAACTGTTTACAGTTTAAGATCTGCCATTAATTTTTCTTCGCTGTTGTTCTATGATCCCAGCACGCCAAATTAATTAGAAACAAAACAAAACACAATCTTCTAATTTGGGAGTTGTTTGGAATTATGGGTTCGTTAGACCCTGCCAGGTCTCCCGGCTGCTCGGTGATTTGAAAGCAAACAGTATTTCTCAGATAAAAGTGCACTGTCAGCCTACGTGTTTTTTGCCAACATCAGTCATCCGTGACCTTACGCTCTCAAAAAAAAAAGGGGGCTCGTTGGGGAAAAAAAGCAGACATCTGGTCCACAAATGTCCTATTGCATGTAAGGTTGAATTCAGGAGGAAATAAAACACAATTATTAGATACCACAACAAACAGTTGCACTAAATCTGCTGCCGTATTAAATAGTCTTTACTGTGATTTTTAGTTTATGTGTTAGGAAGACAAAGTAACGCAGGAAAGGACATTTTGATTGTACTCGAGATCAGAAAGAAACGACCTCAAATGATCCCAATAAAGGGGAAAAAATAACATTTTACATAAAAGAGAGAAAAATATCAGGAGACAGGAGGAACGTTTGACATATCCATGTTTTAAAGAAAACAAAAACAAACTTGGGCTGATTCTCTGCATGAGAATCAGCCCGGATAAGATCGCTCAAAGCGGTCAGGAACGCTCGACTGTTGTGGTAAAACTTTCTTCAGGACAGAAGTGGAGGAAAAGAAGGAAGGCTATTGGCCAGAACGATAATCTCTTTCTTTTTCACAGAGTTTGGAGGAGGTCTGCTTGTGTTGCGAGCCCATGTGTTAGCTGCCAGATGTTGGAACATTGCATGTGATCACAGGTCTCTGGTGGTGCTCACGCCTCTGTCTGCACACACACACACACCCAAACATACCTGCATGCACGGTCTCACTTCCTGCAGCTCCACCTGCACATGTGCTCCTCTGCAGTCCCATCGTGCCTCCCCGCCTCGTTCCAGCCAGGTGTCCAACCTTCAAACTGAGCTTCCCTCGGTCAGTGAGCGCCTTCAGCGTGGAGCTAACCAGCGGGGCGGCGTGCTGCTGAAGTCGCAGCTCTGACCCGTTTTCTGACCCCCATCCTCATTAATTTGTTCCATGTTTGACAGATTCATTAAGAGGTTGGAGCATGTTTCCAGAGCCCTTGGAAAAAGACATGTCACCAGTTGTTTGTTTAGCGTTCAGCAGCTCCAATGAGAAATCTAATATTTGTCGTATTGTAATTTTCCTTGCTTCTGTTTGATACGTTTTATCGTGATTTTGACATTTCTAATTCCTCTGCTGTGGTTTTCTGGTCACACTACAGCAGCTCAGAAGGGACAAAATAAATGGCGTTGCTTGAAACTTGCAACCGTTCAAGACGTCATTAGACTCTAAATACAGAGAGATTTAGAAAACAAATTCGATTGACGTAACGAGACGGGAAAAATCCATAGGTGTGTCCAACGTTCACAATTTGACCGTTGGTAGTTTGCATGTGAAAAATTGTTACACAAACAACCAACAGGCAAATAAAAGTTTCTTTTTTATAAAATTAGACACATTGTGAATTTTTATTTCCAACATGAGAGCAGCATAAAATAAACAAGGAATGCGGATTTTTTGCACCACAGTAATCTTAACTAATGAACTTCTAAAGTCGTGCCGTGTTTTCAGATGGATCGTCATTATTAAAAGAAAAAAAAAGATGAAATTATCTTTTAAAAACCATTTTCAATTTCAAAACAAGAATCAAATCAATAACAGCTTTATTTTTGCAAATATAAAAAGTATTTGCGTGAAAAAAACTGTTCAGCATCTTTCATTAATTCACCATAAATACTGAATTTGAACATAATTTCCATTCATATTTATTTCTGCTGTCATGTGAGACAGTGGCATATCAGCATCTCGCTTAAGATGAGGTGTACCTCCAGGCTGTGTACTTGGTGGCCTTCTTTTTTATATTTTCATGTTTTGTTTTGTTTGGTTTGGGGTTTTTTTTTAGTTGTAATGTTTCCCACATTTTCCACTTTATATTCTGTTGATTTTACTCTTTTACACTTGAACATCTGGCTGGTATTTCTGCTGCTGAACTGAGTTTGTGGAGTTCACCGTTCGTTTTAAACCAACAATACTCTTGTATCAAGTCGTTATATGTGCCGATGCTCTTATGACTAAAAATTCAGCTTCTTATCAGGTTCATTTTAAGAATAAACTTGGAAAAACAAGTTAAGCTTAACTTTGACATGTGATGGGAAGTATCTGAAATTTAACACATTTCCAGTTGCAGTCAAGGAAAATCTGCTTTCAGATTTAATTAAGTGATAGAATCACTTAATTAACTAGTTTATACTGACAGTAACTCTTCCTAATGGAGTGGTTTTTGATTTTTTTATTATTATTATTATTTTTTTACTTACTAACAGACAGCATGACTCCATCTGATTCATTCTGGAAAATAAAAAGCTAAATTAATATTTACAAAATAAATACTAGAAGCATATTCAGTAAAAACAAATGTCTGTAGTTTGGTATATTATTATGTTGATTTGATAAAATTGTATTTACTTATTTTTGTAAAAATACTCTCAGCTTAAAATTGCTAAGTAGAATTTAATTATATCATATCCGTAATAATAAATCAATTTTACCCAATGGAAACGCCACGCCACACAAACATAATTAAATCTATAGTTTTTACTTAAAGTTGCAGTTCTACCTATCTGTCTATTCAATTATATTGTCACTTTGTTCCCATATTTTCTATTTTAAGTTGAAAATTGTCACATTTACTGAGTGTTGGTGAGGATTTCTGACAGCCTTTCCTACAATATGTGGGCTCAAACAACATAAATCCAACCTTTCTGGAAACTTTATGCTATTTCTAATATGTCTAAAAGCAACATCTTCTGGAAATAACTGAATGTTAGACAGATTACTTAGTTTGGCTGCATTTTATCACTGACCATCCTGCATTTATTTTACTTGGCTTCTCTCTGACGTTACTACTTTCTACAGTTTGTTAGCACTGATGTGTAATTCATCCACTCGTTCCTCCCTCCGCCGTTGCTTTGTTCGCATAAATGTTTGCGTTTTGAAATCTGCCAGATCACGGTGGCTTCGGACCTGCCGCTCTGGTCTCGTTCAGCGAAACAAACATCACGGACCACAACACATGAAAGTCCTGAAAAGGTTTCAGCTCATCCGCCAAAACAAATACTCCCTTTCAGTACAGCTAGTAAAAGCAACAGTGGACTTGAAATGGTGTTATTCTTGTGGAGCTGCGTCCTGACTGTGTGTGTGTGTGTGTAGGCCACGCCGTACTTTGTGGGACTGATGCTGCTGGAGCTGGCGGTGGGTGCGCTGATGACAGGAAGCCCTGTAGTTACGCTGAGTGACGGTCTCACCTCCCTTTCTGCTGGGATGATCTCCAGACTCCCGCTGTAAGTCTGCCGGACCCATCGAGACGTAAATATGTGTCACAAAGTAGGGCAAAGGATCCAAGTTATACTCGACTAAGAACAACACCACTTCAGCATGTTTTTACTGAAGTAAAAGTAAAAAGTAGCCGTCCAAGACATTACTCAAGTTAGAGTAAAAAAGTATTTGGTGAAAAGTCTATTGAAGAATTGCGAAACTTATCAAATTATCAATAATTTAATATTTAAAAATTACATCATCAGGTGGACCAAAATGTAAAGTTAAGAGGAAAGGTTGGTATTTTAAGGACAAAAATGACAATAATTCATACAAGTAACAAAAATAATAAAGTCAGTTAAAATATTTTTTTCCCAAATCGGTTTCTTTAAGTTGAACCTGTTGCATCATTTTATCCATTTAATTGATTAGTTTTATAATTAAGTCGATACTTTTTTCTTTTTTTTACTTTGTATTGCCATTAGTGTATAATGGCAATAAAAAACTTTAACAGAAACTGCAGGTGTGCGTCTGTGTCTTGTGAGTTTTTGGTTAAAACGTGTTTGTTTTTCATTCAGTGGATAGAAAATCCAGAAATTTTACTCAACTAAAAGTAGAAATACTTCATAATAAATTACTCAAGTAAAAGTAAAAAGTACAGCGTAGTAAAAGTAAATTTTTTCCAAAAAGTTACTCACGTAAATGTAACTAGTTGCTACTAAGCCTGTCATGATGGCACATTTTACTAGTCCCAGAACTTATTGTGATAAACGATAATATTGTTGTTTTGAGAACCTTTATTTTGGTAATAATGGCATCAAAATGCAAGAACAATAATGAACATTTAACACTGGAACCGAGAGACATTTTAAATATCCAAAATAAATAAATAAACACCAGAAACAACAATTAAAATGAATCACAAAGTCTCTGTAAACAAAGTTATTTTTCAAAAAAAGGGATAGTTGAGACCAAAAGACCAGACTGAAAACTTTTATCATTCAGTTTTTGGTAAAACAAGAGAAGAAAAAGGAAAATGATAAATCAAGCAAATGAAAATTTAGTTTCTTTTAATTTATCATGCGATTAATTGATTTATTGTGACAGGCCTAGTAGACATGAGAAGGATGAAGCAGCTGATCCTAATTTATCATAATTTCTGTATTTTGAAAGAAAAATGTGGAATTCTTGTGCATCAGAATATATTATGTTGTTGTTAAAAGTAAACCAAAGATTTGGCTACTGGCAAAATAAAATAAACATAATCAGGAAGCAACAATTTACTTTTTGTTTATGAAATTTGTAATTAAAATGAAACATGGAAAAGTCTGAATTAGTACTTTTTGGTTTTGTTTACTTGGCAGGTAAATGTGACTCTAATCTCATTATTTATTTTTTCCTTTCTTTATGCAACTCGTGTCCGACTTCTTCATTTTTCTGTCAGAACGACCCTTTTCTGATCAACGAAAAAAAAAATCCTATTCATTTCATTTCCATATGTGGTAGTAAGTCAGACATGTATTCAAAACCTTTCTCTGCTGAATTTAGGTCTGGACTTTGACTGAGCCACTGTAGCACGCACTGTGCAGGAAGATGAACATCTGTTTCTACAGTCCCATGTGGCAACAGGTCGTTTTGTCATATTTTATGGAGCTCCATCTGCCTGTACACACCAGAAAGTACCACATACCCCAGTGTCTTACCGTTACCCCTCCACTTCCTCGTTGTGGAAAAACAAAAAGTGTCTTTTCGCTGATGCAGAGCTTTGACCGTCTCCGTCCTGCAGGCTGGTGATGAGAGGCTGTGAGCTGTCGGCTTACCTGTATGTGTGGGACCACTTCCGCCTGCTGGAGCTGCCCTGGGACTCTGCATGGACCTGGTGGCTCACCTTCCTCGGCGTGGACTTCTGCTACTACTGGGTCCATCGCTTCGCTCACGGTACCGGTCAAAACATTACACTGATGTCCACAAACAATAGAAATCCAGGCTTATCGTAGGGACTATCGTGAAAAATTCACTTTTGCTCATTTATGTACTTCCATTTCAGTCTCTACTGCTTCTAAAACAATCTAACAAAACAAAAAACACTCATCCGTTATCTGGCAGTAAGTTAATGTTTTTTTGGTGTCCACAAAAAGAGCCGTTCCAAAAACCTCCCAATACTGACGTCATGATCACCGGACGTTCCCTCGTTACCTAGCAACCCCGGCCGAGCCCTGCCCGTCACCTAGCAACCAAAGTGGAGCCCAGCCCCTTGTGTGTGTGTCTCCCAAGGGAGAAATTTGTCTTAAAAAAAGGGGGAAAGGAAATGACAAATGTATTTTTATGGCGTTGCATGGCTAAGCATTGGCTTGTATAAAAATATTAAAACAGGTTTTTAAAAGTAAACTTTTCCATCCTACTGTCTCTACTGTTTAAAATACTTTTAAGGAGATGTGAAAGAAACATTTTGATAGTTTTCTCAAGACAACAAGGACAAACAATACTTTAAACAAAAACAATAAATGTGTAAAACTAGCACAAATGATTAAATAGACATCAAATTTTGAGTAAAAGAAGCGAAATACACAAATATTCACTACATGTTTACATACATTTCATCCCTTTCCTTAATGGCTGCTGGAAAAGACGTTTTGATGTTGACTTAACCGCTCACTGAAGGTCTCAGGGGTCAAAAATGTACAATTGTACAAATTTGCATCTGTTTAAATTCATTTTCACATGTTTAAAGGTGAGAGTATTAACACAGATTTAGGGGGCGTGGCCAGAAACGGCTTATTTGCATAAAAGTGACAGAGCCGTAAAACGTTTCATTCTGAAAGGAGCTCAAATTAGACGCAACTAAGTAGACTGAAATGTTTTTATCTGAGATGAATCTGCACAAAAAATGCAATGAGCATGTTTTATGTATGCCATCCTAACATGTTTAAAAGGAAGAATATTAGGTTCCCTTTAAGTGTAAAAGGGTTGTGACCTTCTTTTTTAACTTTAATCAAAAATTATATAAAAATATAGCCTTTATTGCTGAAGCTTCATTGATTTCCGCAGCGCTTCATCGTGTAGCAAAACGACTATCTTTGAGTTTCTCGTTGTTTTCATAAAGTCCAAACAAAGGCTACAAAGTCAGCGGATGATAAATGGCCTAAAAATGTTGATTTAGTTGCCTTCCCTGCAGGGAGGAGCAGTGAACATGGCAGTCACTTGGTGTTTTCCTGGACACTGTAGAGGAAGCAATTATTTTTGAGTTACATCCAGCTGCTTTAGTGCTGTCCAGATGTAAGAGGCCTCAGCCTCCTGAGAGCTGCGGTCTCAACCCAAGGCTGCCACAGCAACAGGCTGCATATAGTAATGTCTCTGAATCTCCACCGTCCTGCAGCATCTTTTTTAGAAAGAACACAAGCAGAAAATATGGTCACGGCTCTAGCATTTTTTCTCCTTTACAAGGATTTCCTCCGTGTTTGCTTAGTGATGCACATGGCAGATGTTCAGCTGCCACTCAGCCGACTGGATGAGAGGTAGGCATTTGTGGCCTCTGCCGATGTTTATTTGTGTCAGCGACACATCAGTCTTCATAGTTTTGGATTAAAGTCCGCCGCCGCTGTGTTGATATTAGACTCTGGCTAAACAGAAGCCTTCAAAATGTTTCCCGCTGCTGGCCAGAGAGTGTTTTTTTGAGGTGAGGGAGAACATACCGTTGGAATTACCGCCGTCATTTTTAATTGCACTTTGATGTCATGTGTGCATGAAGCACGTTAGGCATTAATATTGTCATGGTGACGATACATCTGCATGTATTTATAATCCCAAAACCTAAAGATTGTCTTGTAGGAAACGTGATCTCAGTGGATGCTGGCGAGCTCCTCTTCATCGGTTATTTGTGAAGATGCAAGTTTCCACAAACAAGTTGATCAATAATAATAATAAATGCAAAGGAATGGATGATAAATCACAAAGTTATATTCTAGTGCTGACTGCTCATTTGATGATTAATAACATGCTGATTTTCTCTATTATACACACATGGTTTATCCACTGTTGTTGTCAGACTCTAAAGAAGCTATTGTCTTCATAAGACAGATTAACAGATTAAATCAGTGATTCTTTTTTCGTGATGATGAAAAATGAACTGAAGTGTCCTGTCATTTTTATTTATGCATCATTACTTCCAATCTTTTTTCCAATGCTTTGACCTGCTGAGGGACTGCGTTCAATGTAATGCTTTCTAGCCCTCCTGCCTGGAGCAGCCATTATTAATTTGGAGGTGACGTCACACTGTGTGTGTGTTTAAAAAAAAAAAAAAATCAGTGATACATTTTGCTTTTTAAAATAAAAGCAAAATGTTTATGCAAGCGACAACTGTAGCATGTTGTATGTGTTTATTCCTTAGACACCCCATGAAAACCTGCAACCTGTTTTTATAACATATTTATACACAGATATTTAATAGCACTTTCAGAAATACTGAGAAAACCTTTTGAAGATGTTCTGCCCTCTTCAAACCTCCGACATTTAGTTTGTTCTCCTGACTGAAGCCACTGACTGTTAAAGTGAGTGTTGATCCCCAGAGACTGAAATGCTGTGGAGTGACTGAAAATCTAATCAATCAATCAATCAAATTTTATTTGCGCAGCACGGCATTTCAAAGTGCTTTACAAGGTCATAAAACACACAGTCAGCAGTTAAAACATTGTATTTAGTTAAGTGCCATCATTAAATTTTTCATTGATTGTTTTTCAAATGCAACTCTGAACAGCTGGGTTTTTGTTGAAATTTAAAGGAACTCAGTGTTTCGGCTGTTTTGCAGTTTTCTGGAAGTTTGTTCCAGATTTGTGGTGCGTAGAAGCCAAATGCTGCTCCTACATGTTTGGTTCTGGTTCCGGGGATGCAGAGCAGAACCAGAACCAGAAGACTTGAGAGGTTCTGGAAGGTTGCTATGACAACAGCAGATCTTTAGCGTATTGTGGCGCCAAACCGTTCAGTGATTTATAAAGTAACAGCAGTATTTTAAAGCCTATCCTCTGAGCTGCAGGGAGCCAGTGGAGGGACTTTAGACCTGGTGTGATGTGCTATAACTTTAGTCAGAACTCCAGCTGCAGCGTTCTGGATCAGCTGGACCTGGAGGATTGATTTTTCTTTTTTTCTTTTTTCTTTTTTTAGCCACTGTTGCAGTAATCAATGTGATTAAAGATTGGTAAAGAAACCCTCAAACGTCTCACAGATGAAAGTGTGGAGTGGGTGAGCTTTGTTCAGACTGATGTCAGAAATGATAGATGACTGTAAGAACCACTGAAGTCATTTCAACCAATGGGGGAAAGACCAGCTAAGTATTAGAGAAGCATTACTTCTTGTGTAACAATGCATATGCAATATTTTGTGTTTGAATAAGGCTGACAGTTTTCTATGCATTGTTTGAGGTGGTCACAAGTATTTACGGATTTTAGGAATTCTTGGAGTCCATTGTAAATTCATTTTTGGACAACATGCTGTGATATGACTGAGGTATTTTAGTGGATATCATTCATGAAAACTTGAATTCACATGCTAGTTTTTATGTATTCATTGTAGTAATTTTATTTTTGAATTGTAAAATCAGTTTTCTTGGATGTGTGAAAGAATCGCACTGTTCTTTCTTCGTCTTTTCTGCCCGCTGGGGATGTTTTTCTGGAACCCTTTGAGGTCACAAAGTCATAAGTTTCTGAGCAGCTGCAGTTTCTCGGGATATAAACGCTTTTTCCTCTTGTTACCAGAAGGAAGCTGCTTTTGCGTCTGCAGAGGAGCGGGCCGCCGCCGTCGCCGCCGTCCTCGTGCCTCACTTTGGTCAGCTGGGGTTGTCTCAGTCTACATATCTGACCTCCTTCTCCTTCCAAATGAAGTTTTGGTCAGAATACCCCAAAGCCGGAGATGCATTTTGCCCATTAATGCTCAGAGCTGGCTTCTGACTGCTGGGTAATCGTACTTTATGAGCTGTGTCTTGCTTTACTACTTTTACTTCTTGGAAGAACTTTGCCATAGTTCAAAACAGAAGAAAAGTTGCATCTTTAATCCTATTATGTCGAGGCACAAGAGCAATAAATCTTCCATTTGAATAACGAAGGAAAAATTACAATACAAATGCTCAAAATGAGGCAAAGTTACACCCTGTGCTCAGAGAGGGGAGGGGTAAAAAATACATTTTCTCAGTGTAAAATATAATTGTGAGTTTGAGCAGTTTTATGGTTGATTTCATAGTTTCCCTCCCATGACCTCAACATAAAAAGGATCGCTCAGAGATAATTAAGTGGAAGGAATTTGGCAGTCATGTGCGCTGATGCCATCTATGTGCAGGAGACATTACTGGTGGGGATTTCTGCTGCCAGACACTGATTCTGGAGATAGCAGCAGATTGAAACAGAAAACTGAAACCACCTAATCAGCAAGCCCTTTTCAGATTTAGAACTTAATGAATTTCAGGTTTCTACATTCATACACACACGCACACACTCACAAAAATAATAATAATAATAATACCAAAAGCCTGTGACCAGACGTTTTTTATGGGCCTTTCTTTGCATTTGGCTGCAGTCGGCGTAGACAAACAGCAGTTGTGGTTAAAGCTGAGGCAAATCTGGAACTTCAAACATTTGAATGACCTTTGTGCACACAGTGCCTTTCCAGTTTTGCTCCTAATATCAATATTTGCACGAACCATATCACCAGTGCGCATCCCAGAAACAAATACTTAGCTACATTACCTATATATGAAATAATATGTGCTTTTTCTAAGTTGTTTTTATCTTAACAGCCATAAAGTCCAGTTTAAGATTTTGATAAATGACCCAGTTCACCTGATGTGGTGTTTTTTTTTTGTTTTCCACCAGAGGCAGAAGTTTGTTTTTTTGTCTTTTCTGAAGCGCCTTGGACGGGTTTGGGTGCTTGTTTCGGATGCGGCTGTGTTGTTGACAGGCCTGTTGATTCTGTTTATTCTAAACCCGTATCGCTAGCGCCACTAATAGCAGCTCTGCGCTCGGCCTGCATCTTCGTGCAGGCGTGCCGGCCAGGTTGAAGCCATTAATCAGCCAGTCAGCTGTCTGCGCTCTGATTATATGTGAGGTAATGGAGTTACGCTGCAGCCGTCTCGCCGCACTAACGGCCGCCGCTGTTACTCTTATAGCACAGAAACATCAGAGTATCACTTATAGACATGAAATGGTATCATTACCTACTCAAAATGACGTAATTTTAGAGAAAAGAAAAGGGTTTGAATCGGTAAAAGAAAAAAGGGGTTTGTTTTTCTTTTCCTGCTTCTGAAGGATCTCTTGATGAAAGCCAGTTGTTACGGGACAAGCCGGGTAAAATATTTGGTTGTTTTTCCGCGGCGCTGCATGATAAACTATAGCAGAATCATTCTGTGGAAACATGAAGTTGGGTTTCAGCTAAATGTGAGACAAAACATGGAAACTTCCTGAATTTACGATAATTAAAAGATGTTTACGCAAAAGGATCAAAACAATCTAAACCGTGATGAATGTACTTTTTAGTCGTTCATATTTCAGATGATCCATTTCAGTCGCAGGAGTTTTTAAATAATTACATGTATTAAAGGAGCAGTATTACATAAAATCTACTTTTTTTTTAGCTTTATGTCATGTTGTGTTATTTCCTCATCAAAAACGAACCTGGAACTTTGCTTTGATTCTTTCATGCATGTTTGAGAAATCCTTCAATCTCCATGGCAACCATTCATCTGCACAAAACGCCTGGGTGGACCTGGCCCCGCCTTCGACGATGCGGCTCCAGTTTCCAAGCTTCCACCTCAAAGAGCAGCCACCCCATGTCACTTCCCCACTCAGCTCCTTCAGACTAGCCAGCAGCAATTAGCAAACCCCTGGTAGAACTGGGCATCTGTCAGCTCATTATGGGAGCTACTCCGCTGTGCAACACTGGTTAAAAAAAAAAAAAAAAAAAAAAAAAGCTCTTAAAGGGTTAATAGAGGCGCCATGTTGCTGAAGAGACAGAGGCCCAATTTACAAATTACAAAGTCAAATTTCTTTTTAGTCGTAAAGCATTTTATGACAACTGAAGGTAGCATAACTACTTGTTTATGCTATAAAATGCCACTATGTGCCTGGAAAATACATAATACTTCTCCTTTAATGGGAGTAAAACTATCTTAAGCCAGCGGGAAAACGTAATTCCTCCCCAAACCTCGTTGGCAGTTTGCTAATCATTATGCTAATACCACTGTGACTGTTGGTGAGATGTTCATTTTCACCAGATCATGCGCTCATTACACAAACAGAAATACTTTTCTCACAGGTCCAGGCAATATTTTTTCAGACGCTGCTGGAAAGTTGTCTTTTTTTTTGACACATTTGAATCAGAGGTTATGGATTCTCCCATCGGTGCCGTTTCTGCTTCGTCTCTTCCTGTGAACTTAGAGGCGTGTGAGGCTCTGAAATGCTGTTATGGGTTATACCATCAGGAATCAGAACAGCTTTATGGACAAACGAGGAATTTGACTTTTGCGTAAATTTTAGAGGACATAAAATAAGAATAAAGGATCAGTTTCCAAATGTATTTGTTGCCGATTCTTTTTCAGAAAACAAAGGTTTGATGTGAGGGTGCACACATTTCGTTTCACGATACACCTGGCTACTCTGGCTGTAAGGTGTTCATTAGAGGTGTTTGTCTCCGTAGCAACTTGTTTTTGTGATTAGAGCTGTGTAGCGCCACCCTGAAGGTGAAAGTCTGAACAGTTTGTGTCCAGGATGTGTGGGGTCTGCAGATATATCCGAACTGTACAAGTCCTGGATGGAGGGAAGATCCGTCCGGATGATCCTGATTGTTCTCCTGGTTCTGTCCTTTTTTCGCAATGACTCAAATAAAGATGGATGAAAACAGGACAGACTGAATAATGACGGTATAGAAGATGACCAGCAGAGGTTTTCCTCTTGGAGTAATTTTTATAAGCTTATTGTATTCCTCTCTTTTATTTATGAGCCTTTAATAACTTTCCAGAAGGGTAGATCTCAAATTGTATCATCTGTTCTTGAATTTCCTGAGATTAATTTATAATTTGTTGTTGTTTGAAATCTTTTAGTCAACTCTATGTTGTCATACAGGTTCTACGCTGCAAAAACACAAAATCTTACCAACCAATTTAGGTCTAGCTTCTTGTGCAAATATCTTAGTTTTGTCTTATTTCAAGTTTGCTAACATACAAGTAACTTTTTAGTAAGATATAGAAGCTTGTTTTAAGTAAATAATTCTTAAATATTGATGAAAAAGTGCTAATTCTACTGGTAGATTATTTAACTTACAACAGCACATTTTTTCAATGTTATAAGTTAATTTATCTGCCAATATATAATAAGGAATTATTGAGTAAAAATAAGTTTCTACTTGCTGGAAAGTTACATTTAAGTTAACTTGGATTATTTTAGGTGTAATAAGACATTTTCACTAGAAACTAGACAAAAAGTTACTTGGCAAGATTTTGTGTTTTTGCAGTGCATTTACATTATTTTGTGATGGCTGTGAAATTAAACTCTGCTATCTAAAAATGTGTTTAGCTCTTGATTTAACGGGAATTCAAATGGGGCCAGGTTGATTTGGAAAGCTTCTTGTTTCAATAAATGTTTTCATCATTTAAAGATATTTGCATATCTTGTGTAATATTAGTGCTTAAAGAAGCACGTCAGCATTTTCTTTTGCTGGCCCATTACACCTTAATACCTTTTTACCACCCAATCCACTTTAATGTTTTCTCCATTTGTGGATAATGTCCTCTAAATGATGACGTCCTCTAATTGTGGCTCCCTGGGGTCTGAGATCCTTAACAATGGCTGCAGAAACACTTTCCAAACTGATAGTTGTCAGTGAAATTTCTCATCTGTTCTTGATTTATTTGGTTTTTAGATTAAGAGCAGATGTATTACTTTCTTTTAGTTTTTTTTTACAACTTTTGGGCTACTTCATGTTATCAAAAAGGTTTTGTTAAAGTGATTGTTTTTTTATTCAAAAGGGTTCGGTTTGTGAAATTTGACAAAAAGCCTGTTGATAATTTAGCCAATTCGTTATAATTTTTCACAAAAGGTCGGTAAAAATTCCAACGCCACTCAGGTTTTTATCTTTGTTTTTATATTAAAACATGTTTGATAATCTGAAATATTTACATGATATATAAAACTGAGCTAAAGTCGAAAGGAAAATGTTGTACTAAGCATTACAATATAGCTGTTACGAGAAATATCTTATTTTTTTTCCGTTGAAGCGTTCAGTCACGTCTCAGATTCTTTACTGCTATGTTAGGCGTGAAGCATGTTTCTTGTTTTTCTTCTAAATTGGTTCATTACAATTTGCAGATGCTTGAAAAAGGCCTGAGTTTTAGCTAGATTTCCTTTTATTACTAAACTGGGCAGCAAGAATGTGAAGAACTTTCCAAACCTTGAAAATACCTCCCAGTTAAATTGGGAAAGAACAAAACTTGCAGTTGAAACCAAATATTTTTTACATAATTAAGACTTCAACTTTTTTTTTTTTTTCTCACCATCTGGAGTTAAATTTAGACCAAACTTCTTTTGCTTGTGGTTATTCAGAATCACTTAAATTATTTAGATTTGCTAAAAAGCAAGAAAACTTAGTGAGAAAAAAATTTTTCTAGAGATTTTTTTTGTTGGGGGGATTTTATATGTAGATAATATTTTTTTAATTTGAGCAGGGACATCATTTACCTGCAAGGTTTGTTTGGATTGCTTCAGTGTATTTGATTGTTTATTATTATTCACAATGGATCAATGAGTTATTGATCAGTGTAGTTGAAATAAAGGTTGGATTATATTTTTTTCTTTAATTAATGTCGTGTTTTAAGACCAGTCGGGTGCACTGAGTCTGTTAGAGACATTTCAAAACATAAAATGTTTCTATATTTTAGTTTACCTGCTGTAGAATGTAGAAAACTACCACAAGAAATATTAATAGTATTAAATTATATAACAGTGAATTGAGCCTATGTTTTTTTCTGTTTATTTATGTTGCTTTTGTTGTTAAAATGTGCTGGAAAAGTTTGAAAATGCTTCATAAAGTTCTTGAGTTTTCCTGTGGGGAAAAATGTGCAAACTGTTTTATTGTGTCAATTTTTGGGGCTGTTTGCAGATCATTACTTGCTAAAAGTTAAATTAGTCCATAACATTCATCCTGCCAACATGCCAGCATCTCTCCTGTTGAACCAACAGCCCTCATAGGTATTCTGGCTTCACTTTCGCCTTATTTAATCCATTATTGTGCACTCTCTGATGTGCCAACACCAGTTGATCTCATCAGACCTGCAGACAGCAGCTGCTATTAACCAGATGTGCTCAGTGCTCCTCTGCTGACTGAGACGCAGCCGATGGATGTTACGCTGCAAAAACACACAGGCCTACAAATTATTTCTCTAGTTTTCAGTGCAAATATATAGGCAAAGCTTTTGTTTTCTGACATTTTGCAACTTTTGTGCATGATTTTTTTTTTATAGTATTGAGATTATAAATGTGATTTCTAGGTATAGACCAAAGTAAGATGATCAGGGCAAAAACACAAAAGCATTTTTTTGTCTAGTTCAGGGATGTTAAACGTGGTTTCATTTGGCCCATGCCAAATCTGAATGCTCTTAAAGGGACAGTACACATTGATAAAACCCATTAAACTGTTAAAATATTAATAAATAATGTCCCTCCAGGATTTTGTGATTGCTTTTGTGGCGCTAATTTAGAAATATATGTAAGGACTTTTTATATTTGCGCTAATATATGATGTTAAATGTGACTTTTTATTTTTATTACTTTTATTACCGTATCAGTCATGGATTATAACCTGACATCAAGTAAGGCTGAGTCAATTAAGCCCAATGTTTTTGACCAATTTTGAGAAAACTTTGCAGTAAAATCAGAATAAAATGTGGGATTCTGTTGATTTTGTGTGAATTTAGAGGATTTGTGAAAAACTGGAGGAACTTATTGATGTAATTTGGAGTCCAGAGGGCCACATAAAAAAGTATGGAGGGCCAAATTTGGCCCCCGGGCCATTAGTTTGACACATGTGGTTTGTAGTCTAGTGCAAATTTCTTAAATTTGAATAAAGACAAAACTAACATTAAAGTAGCTCATCAGCAAGATATAGGAGCTTGTTTTAAGTAAATAATTCCTTAATTTTGATGAAAAAGTTCTAGATTATGTCACTTATAACATGGGGAAAATGTCTTGCTATAAGTGAAATAATCTGCAAGTGGAACTAGAACTTTTTCATCAATATTTAGGAAGTATTGACTTAAAACAAGCTCCTATATCTTGCTGATAAGTTACTTGTAAGTTGGGTTTGTTTTACTTCAAGTGTGTTAAGGTATTTGCACCACAGATACTTAGTAGCGTTGGTTTTTTTGCAGTGTTTTGTTTAAAAACGGACCTCCTCCTGTCTGTGGGACGGAGGGCCGGGTCAGCATGGCCCCCCCATCAGCCGGGGCTCCATAAATCTTCCCGGTGACGGCCAGTTCCTGGCTCTGCGCAGGTTGCACGGTCTGACAGCGAGAGTCAAAGCCTCTGGCTTGGTTTGCTGCTCCTGCTGGTCTGATTTGGTCAGGATGTGGGACTTTTGCTCGCGGCAGCACAGGAGATGAAGTGAAAACCCTCCTGGGAGGCAAAGACAACATTAACAGTGATATACAGGTCTCCGTGCAGGCCGTTTTGCCTGTTGAAAGAAGGTGAAAGAATTTCCCGTCATTGAGAATGAAGCCCCAGACATCACAGAGAGATGGCATCCGCCGGGCCTCGACAGCAAACGGCTTTAACAAAGTGTTGAAAAGGAGGCTTGTTATGATCGGCGAGGAGGCTGCTGAGCTAAGCAAAGGCCGCGGCTCGACTGTCTGCTGCCCTCATGCGCTGCACGGACAGACTTTCCTGTGTCAGCAGTGCTGATGGACGAGCTGATCTGGACTGCAGACATGGCTGAGGGAAAACCTCCGCTTGTCCAACGGATGGGGGGGGAGGGAGTGTGAAATATAAACACAAACCATTTCTTTATCTTCGTAAGCTGTAACGTTAGCAGAAACAAAAGTAAGAAAGATGTGGATTTTAGAGACTGTTTTGTCTCTGGACTGACCGCAGTCGTTGTGTGCGTATTTTACAGGAATGCCTCAACGGTATTTGATCATATTTAGTACAAAATGTCTCTTGGACTCTATTAATTGTTCAGAGATCACAGGGAAGTCTCAAAGCACATTTTTTGGCTTTTATACAAACAAAATATCCACAATAATCTGACTGTAATCTGATTTTCCAAGTTTTCTCTGACAGAAAGATCTCAGTCCTTTTATAGAGATTTATAATTTTCTCAAATCTCTTCGTTTTCTCGGCGGATGAGATGAAAATTAAACAGTAGAGACCAGCAAATCGCTACAAAATGACAGTTACTCCTAACATTGATCTGGTGTGAGATTACAGTATTTCAATTGTTTCTATGCTTTTGCTTTTTTGAGGCCATGATATTTTATTTCTGCTCTTTGGCTGAAATTTTTTTCCTGCATCTTCTGTTGCCTCCATATTTAGGTTTGGTAGTTATACAACAACTCTCAGGCCTTAGAGCTTTCTCACTTATGAAACTCCTTAATCTGCTGTAATCTCCATCGCATTTTGGGTTATAAAATATCGATTTGAAAATCTTTCTACTGTATGGGAGAGAAACCGAGATAAAAAAAAATATATAATGGTGAAGGTTTTACATTTGTTTTTACCCATTTTTGTTAAATATTCCTACATCTTGTGTCGGTTGTCCAACATGTTGGCTGCATTTCCAAACGTCTTGAACTTCATGCCAGGGAGAGGTTGAGATTTCAAAATAATGAGATATCATGTTATCTTTCTGGCTTTCCTGTTGCTCCTGGATGTATATTGACACCAATAACTGATTTATAAAGAACCAAAGTGTTACGAGGAAAGACCCTAAAATCACACAATTCAATCGTGGACCCTGGATTTTAAAGAGTGCACTGCAAAAACATGCAATTTTACCAAGTATTTTGGTCTAGTTTACAGTGCAAATATCTTAGTATATTTAAATTAAAACAAAACGAACATAAAAGCAACTTATCAGCAAGATGTAGGAGCTTGTTTTAAGTAAATAGTTCCTTAATTTTGATGGAAAAGTAATAGATTATTTCACTTATAACATGGGGAAAATGTCGTTATGAGCAAATTGATCAACTAATGGAACTAGTAGTTTTTCATCAATATGAAGAAATTATTTACTTAAAACAGGCTCCTGTATCTTGCAGAAAAGATACTTGTAAGTTAGTTTTGTCTTATTTCAAGTGTAATAAGATATTTGCACCAATACTTGGTAAGATTTGGAGTTTTTGCAGTGGGTAAAGAAAAGCAAAAGATCGGACGGTGAGTTTCGCTGCAACATGAAACCTGCTGACTGAAGATTTGTTAGAGAGCAAAGTGAAGGTTTTTCTGGATTTCATTATTCAAAAAGGGAACATTAATGTTGATAAAGTACGTTTCAACCTCACCTGTCTCTGTCGCTCCGCAGTTTTCATGCCATGTTTGTCAGAGCTGTAAGTGGGCCTGACCGGGGTTAGTGTGTTTGGATTAGCGTGTGTGACTGAGCTGTGTGGACAGCATGAAGTATGGCAGCGGCTGAGGAGACTTCGGTCCACCATCCAGAGAAGTCCTGCGCTGCCTGTTTGGGTTGGCACCCTGTCCAACGAGCCCTCCAGTCCAAACACTGGAGGCCTGTTCACAGCCCATTACTCCTCTGATTGACAGCGCAGCCCACCATTCAAAGGAATGCACACGAAGGGTGGTGCATAGAAGTGCCAGGAGTTTGTCGCTTGGGGTGATGATTTAGAGAGCTGATTGATGTCACTATAAAAGCGTTTTATAAGGATGTCATTTTGAATCTACTTCTAAAATGATTTTTTTTTTTGTCTTGTCCAATTTTTCTTTTATAGCGTCGTTATTTAAGGTACAGATCTGCAGTCGTGTCCACTTAGAGCTGCACTTTACTGGAGCTGGATTTATGGAGCTCAGCAGGACTTTGGTTCCTGCATTTATATGACTCTGGTTATGTAAGCATTGCTGCAAACACAGTTGAGTTGGACATAAACAGTCTCTGTCAAAGTCTAACTCTGCAACGCTACATGACTGTTGATAATTTGTAGCTCCTTGATTATGTGTCATGCTCCCATTCAGTAGTGCAGAGTAAAAAAGTAAAACATCATTTTAACACAAAACGTTCTGTGCCATCAGTCCACAGCTTCTTTTAAATTTCACTGTTGTTAAATTATATTTAATTATATTCACTACTCTCCTTTTACTCTCTCTCTTCATTGTTTTCCTAAATGTTGGAAGCAGCCTGCATGCCTGTGCTTCAGTGTGAACATGTGGCCATTCAAGTGTGTGAAACACCTGAATTCAATCATTTGGATGGACGAGCAAATATTATCAGCGGTATTGTTCATTTTTACTACAAAGCTGAGCTTCTTGGCTGTCTGACAAAGTTCAGTAAAAAAAGAAACATCAGCACATCATGAAATTTTGCTTGTCAGGCTGTAATGAATTGCTTCTTAAAGTGGCGTAATAACGCCGCCTTGCATGGCTACTGCTGTTAGCATGGCTAATTAGGAGATTTGCTTCAACAATGTTTAAAGTTGTGTGAAATTTGTCATTTCACTGCAAAAATTCAAAATCTTACAAAGTATCTTTGGTCTAATTTCTGTTGCAAATATCGTACTAAGTTTGAAGTTACTTTACAGCAAGATATAGGAGCTTGTTTCAAGTTAAAACTTCCTTAATATGGATGAAAAAGTACTTATTCCATTGGCAGATTATTTCACTTATAACATGGAAAAAATGTCTTGTTATATGTTAAATAATCTGCCAATTGAACTAATACTTTTTCATCAATGTTAAGGAATCTTAATAGTTACTTGTAAGTTAGTTTTGTCTTATTTCAAGTAGATATTTGGACCAGAATTTAGACCAAACATACTTGGTAAGGTTTTATGTTTTTGCAGTGTTACGACATGCGGAAACAACTCTTGTAACTGATTTTATGATCTTTAAACCACGATTAGCCTTGTTTTGTCAGCATGAGTCAGCTAAAATTGCAGTCTGTATCACTTAAAGACACCCTGTTGCTGATGATACTTTCTTTTAAAGCTGAGTTTTGCTGAAATATTACAAACAATTTCCTACATAAGTCTCATGCACGGTGCCATAAACGTCCTTCACCAGATTAGCATCCACTCATCCTTGTTATTCTCAAGAAATCCAGATTTAGAGATCACCGGAGATTTGTCTTCTGTAGCTTTGAATTTGGGCTCTGTGGCACTGGTTCTCATCGTCAGCAGGGCTTCCCTCCTGAATAAGCCCAGCCAAACTATGCAGCGTCCCGCCGCGTCCTCAGATGAGGACATGGACCTGCAGTGAAGCTTAGCAATTCCAACTTCCTATCAGTGACAACAAGCATCAATCTTAGCCGCCCTTCGTCCTAGACCCTGCCAAGCGTGACTCTAGTGAAGTGAAAAATTGCGAATGCCGTAGGCTGCTGGAATTAAACAAAGGCTGGATTATCCTCTCAGTATGTCCCGTAGTGGGACTATTCATCGTCGAATCCCCCATAGTTCAGAGCGGAAGAAATATCATAATTTTTGTTCTTGGCTGCCGCTGATCCAGTCAGTTTTCTTCCCTCTTGCTTTACCTCACTCGTGCTTTCGCTGAAGAAATGTAATTTGTACTGAAATGTCCAATGAAGTTTTTTTGAAAAATTAGACCTTTCAGTTTTTAATCATCCTAAGAAAAAAGCACATCGTTTAGCCACCATATGTTCTACCTAAAATAACAATCTTTGTGACTTTTATCCAGTCACACCTGCTAAAATCTAGTCATAACACTTAAATAAGAAAGGTGTGAAGTAACATTCGGGAGCAGTAGCTTTCACTTTGGGTATCCCAAACACTTGAGGAATTAAAACTCAGCTTCACTTATTAAAGCATGAGCAGACAGATGGTGGCACGTCTGCTTTCAAAACACTTACCTTCAGTTCTCAGCTGTGTGTTTGTTCAGGTGTTGCAGAGCCACCACACAGGGTTCTATGACTGCTGGGTGCTTTAAGTTTATGGATCGCAGGAGATCAGGATTTTAATTTTAAATGTTTGTGTCGGAGTGATCCCTGGTGGGGAAAGCTTCTGTTTTCTGTTAGATGTTGCAACTTTTCCACATTATTTTTCATAGTGTTTAGATTATAAATGTGGTTTCTGTAATGTAACGGAACTATTTTATGCGTAAGGTTACGTTGGAGTAGAACCGGGAAGTGACGTACACGCTAGAGCCGACAACACACTGTTCTGAAACCAGCAATGTGTTAGTGTTCAACATTAAAAGACGTTTAAACGCAATACCGGCGGCATCGTTGACTCTGCATAACACTACACTTTAAGTAAGATGGTCACTGCAAAAACACTAAAACTTACCAAGTATTTTAGTGCTTCTAGTGCAAATATCTAAGTCCTCTTGAATTAAGACAAAACTAACATAAAACTTTGCAGCAAGATATTGAAGCTTGATAATTTATTCATGAAATGTATTTTTTATTTACACCTAAAGAGAATTTAGAGAGACCAGTTAACCTAACAGTCATGATTCTGAGAGAAATTACAAATGTTTAAATCTGTCGATGATTATATTTGATATTCAAACATGTAATGCAGTGTAGAAAAATAACTGATGACGCAAGCGACAAGTGTGGAAGTATTAACAAAGCGAATGAGCAAAGAAGAGCAAATACAAAACAGAGTAAGGAGTAGACATCTATGCCCTAAATGTTGTCTTGCATTTTGGTTGTGAATGTTCACCTAGTTCAACACACTTTCTCTGAGCTCTTCATGTCAGTTTTACCTGCTTCAAAAGAGGTGCTTGTTTTGTTTTCTGCTGTGCCCTCATCTACAAGCTCATCTTTCAAAGCTTCTCCCTCCTCTACAAAACCAACGTTGTTGTGTTGGAGAGCAGGAGCAGGAGGAACCGTCATGCTGGAGGACAACGGACTGGTCAGTGATGTCTTCTCTGCCACAGCAGAAGCCGCGGTCAATGACGTGACAGAAAAGGCTGCGTTGTCAGCAACAGATCCTGACCGAGGCAGACACAAGGAAACTTTCTCTTCCTCTGTGCAAAGTTTCCCATCCGGGCCAGTTCTTACTTTGCAAGCAGTGACAAAATTGTTCCCACGGATCGTGGTGTCGTCCCAAGCACCATTTTGCGACGTTCCGTGTTTACATCAAATTAGCTCGACTCCAACAAGAAGAAGCCATGAATAAACTGGCAAAGCAACTTGGGAAAACAACTTCATTCACTCTGTTCAATACTCCCGTCCCTCACTTCCGACGTGCGTCACGACGTAACTGCAAATATTTTGCTGAAAAGATACTTATGAGTTCGTTTTTGTCTTATTTCAACCGTACTAATATATTTACACTAGAAAGAAGACCAGAAATACTTGGTAAGATTTGGTGCTGTTGAAGTGATGCTGTTGAGCAAGAACACTAAGATTGGATAATAAAGCAGAAAGTAGGCAGGCGCTGGGCGGAGCCATGTGCAGAAGCCGTGGTCGTCCCGGGTTTGGTTCCTGGTCTCGGACCATTTGCTGCATGTCTTCACCTTCTCTCGCCACCCTGTTTCCAGAGGATTTACTGTTTTTTAAAGGTCAAAAAAGCCACTAAATTAAAAAAAAAAAAACAACTAATAAAATAAAAATAGAACATGAAGTTTATTTTTTGAACATTTGTGAAAAAGATACTTAAAGCACGAAACCTAATGTCAAAACTTTGGTTTTTACATATTCAAGGGAGTGAGTGAAAGTATAAACTTATCAATATTCCCACTCCTTGTTTTAAAACTGAGTTTTAGGGCCACACTAAGAAAATAAAATAAATAAAATTATGAGAATAAAGTACTATGAGAAGTCATAGTATTATAACTTTATTCTTGTAATATTATAACTTTATTGTCATTATTTTATTTTTTATTTTTCTTAGCATGGCTCTAATATACTGTTGCATTATGCACCTAATCTTACACTTATTACAATCTTTACATATAACAACCAAGCCCGTATATAATAATTTATCAATATAGTATCTGTTTAACTGTTATTACAGTGGATGAACAATTATCACACTAAAACAAAACTAGCATCAATAACAAAATACTATCAATAATCATATGTTTACATAATAATTTTAACAGTTGCTCATTGTTTAAGTTTGATATTCAAATTGTTCCAGTTTAAACTTCACTTATTGATACACAAATGTTTTTATAGTAGTTCTGAGTTTGCATATTTTAAAACTCCTATAATTTTGCTACAAAGCCTTTAATTATTTTCCGATAATTATTTTTTATTTGTAGGCAGTTGTCTGTAGTTTTACTATGTCAATGAATTTTAATAATTCAGATTTTACAAGTAGTGTGCGTTTGTTTTTTTGTTTTTTAAACATCCCACCTTATGGATTATTCTTATTGCTTATAGTATTGTTATTGGCTGTAGTGTAATTTTCTAGTTATTGCCTCAGATCTCTGCAGTAAAACTTGCATAGGGTAAAATAAAAATAAAAACATAAATATATATATATATATATATATATATATATATATATATGTATATATATTAAAATATTTATACAGAAACGGTTCTACAGTAGAAATACTGCTTGTGCTAAATATTTCCACTCTGTTGTTCTGGTCTTTGTAAGTCAAAGACCAGCCAATTTTTCACTAGCTAATTAGCTGCTTTAGCTAGTTTAGCCTGAGTTGACACAGTTAAATGGCCAATTAGCTTGTTTATCAGATTATCTCGCTATAAAATTAAGACCATATTCAATGAAAATCAGCACAAAGAGCCACATTTACGTAACTAAAGCTCAGTGCTTGAAGGTTACAGTTCTCTCTCAGACGGCAGCAGAAGGTGCCAAAAAGCACAGGCCAGACGGGGTGGTCCGGAAACGGCTCGGGGATCCAGTGAAACTTAACAAGCATGTTCCCGTTGGATGTTAAAATGAAGTGTAACACAGATATTAATGTAGCAAGTATCACAACACAGCAGAGGAATGCAAACTGGAGCACTGGGACATCAAGCTGGAGGCGAACCAACTGCAGCCAAATACCCGTGTAGTCATAATAGCTCAAACTTCGCCAGTCCTTCAATGGCCAGCCAGTTTCAAGCGTTACGTTTTCAGCACAGCTGGCCAGGAGTGTTTTTAAAATGAGTCCTTCTGTGGGTGGAGGTGTATAGTTACTCATCTAGGGAGGGAGTGGGGCTTTGTGTTGGGATAAATCACTGGTAGGGGTTTGGAGTCCATGCTTGAAGCTCATATCGTTACTCTGCTGTTTACCGTTCTTTAGCACTTATGAGTGTGAATACAGCTTTTTTTGCCAGTCAAGGGCGCAAACTGTAGAAAGGTGCCCCACTAAAATTGCAGCTTCTGCAGTCTTGGATTACAATAAACAGTGAGCCAAAGCTTGAATAACAAAACCATTTACTCACCCAAACTACGCTAAGCTAAACAGGCTTAGCCTGTGCCATCATCCACTGTAGCAAACTAATCTACTGAGTAGTTTTTGCATATTATGCACGACATGATTAGCCTGCGTAGCTTAGCTGGTTAGCATCTCGTCTTCTGTGCGTTTTTAAGGCTGCTCGGGTGTAAAGGGATACACTGTTTATGACACGGTGACATAAATCATGTGGAGTGGATCCAGGTAAACTCTGTAATTTGATCAAAAAGGCAGGTGGGAGGAGCTACGGGTTTCTAAGCTAGCTGTTTCCAACTTTTGTAAATACCGCCGTCTATGAGCATCTACGTCCATCTTGGTGCCTCGAATGATTAAATGACGTAGTTGCAAAGACTCTATTTGTAGCACTGTTATGCTAACTCTATTCAACTTAAGGTTACAAAATGCAAACTGTTTAATTGCCCCCCTTTCCTCCTTTATGACGAGTTTTTTTTTGTGTGTGTGTGTGTGTGTGTGCAATAGTCTGATGCTGCTTTTTCATCTTTCCATTACCAAACATCATAGACGAGATGGTAATTAGCTGCTTAGCTATAATCTAATGTGTTGAACAACAAAAAAATTGATTAATGGTGGTTGTTAAGTAACAAAATGAGTATTTCATTCCCCTACTGACAAGGAACCAAACACTAATGATATGAGCAAACTGATTGACGGCTTTGGTGGGAGTGACCGAGCAGGCTGACCAATCAGATTTCATGGGTAGCCAATAAACTAATAAACTCATTAATGTTGCCTCTTGATGTTCTGTTTGTGTATTTGTTTAGAGGTGGCCATCCTCTGGGCTGCTCACCAGGTTCACCACAGTTCAGAGTACTACAACCTGACCACGGCGCTCAGACAGTCGCTCACCCAGCAGTTTACCTCCTGGGTAAGACTTTTGCTTGTTCTGGAAATTATTAACAGATTAATAAACATTGTCCCTGTAGCCAGAATTATTTTCTTCCAAATGTTCATTGTTGTTCATTACTGAAATCACACATCTAGTTTATTTATCTGCTGCTGTAAATAATCACTAAAGCTCTAAATCTGCAAACGCTCCAACTTGAGTGATGCTTAGAAAGCTGTAGCGATAAATCTGTTCACACTGACAGTTTTTGGTACTGAATGAATATGGTGTTGTTTTAAACCTGATCACTACCAGAACGTTTAATGTCTGGGACTCAGCGTTCCGCCCGGTGGCTTTAAAACGCGACACCAAAACAAACCAGAGCAGGAGAACTGAAGTCTGATATTTGTGAACATTACGGTTTCCTATTCGGCTGCGGTTACGATGGAGGAAAAGAGGTGGACCAAACCAAAGATTTGTCAGTGTTTATCAACAGTGGCGAGCGTAATTAAGTTTGCGCTCCACTTTACACATTACTGACCTGAGATGATGTCATGTAGTCTTTAGGCCAGCAGATATAAGACCACACACGGGTGTTTAACTCTGTCCACTACATACACTGACTTACATTAAAAAAACTCCAACAAATTTCAATATCATGTTTTGAGAGTCTTATTTAAAAATTCTTGAACAACAGCGACCGTTTTTATTTGTTTTTATTTTTGAATGACCTTTCTATAAACCAGGAGTCTGCAACCTGCAGCTCTTTCACACTGGCTCTAACTTTTGGTGCTTTCACACCTAACGCGTTTCGTTAGGTGTGAAACTTGAAGCATCCGACGCTTCAAGTTTGAGGCGTGTGCACTTTGAATTTACATCTGGACGTGCGCTGGGACGAGCCGTTGTTTTCCATTGCCGATCTCTTTGCAATATGACGGATGAAATTGAGAAAGTGGTACCAAAATATTATGTAGTGAAAACTTCTGCAATCACAACGGAGGCTCAGATGTCTTTACTGAACATGTTCGGTTTCTATTGAACAAACAGCGACGCAACGTTCGTCGAAGCCTCTTGCCTTCTGTTGCTCTCCCGGTTGCGGATTAAATATTGAGAGTATCTCAGCTTTATTCACTGAAATCAATAGCATATCGCTGTTTGAATTCACCAGATAATTCAGAGGCTTGGTGAGTTTTTCAAGCTAGCTGGGCGCTGCCGAGGGTTTCTATCAGAGCTGTTTTAGTCTCACCTCAGCCCAGTTTGATGACCTGCTGACCCGCATCGGCGCCTGCAGAATCGGTTGACACTCTGTGTCCAGCAGCAAAAGTTCAGATTTTCTAACTCCCGCGTTGGACGCGCTTGGCACGAGCCAAACGCTCAAAACATTAGACGTGCGAAACTTTGGACGTAAACCTGACGCTCCTGATGCTCAAATCACGTCACACCATTTGGCTAAAAAGCAAATGGAACCAACTAATGTTTTAAATATAGAAATGATTACAAATGCAGGTTTTTAACAAATCTTTTTTTGGATTTCTACAAAGTATGACACTAAAAGTACCAATAGGATGCTTTTAGATCTGTTTTTTCTTGTCATTAAGATGGAAGCTGAGATTCTTTTTTTAAATGTTACGTCATTTTACATGAAAATGAGGTAAAAATGTCAGAAACAAACTATCCATCCTATTTTTACAGAATTTTATGTTTATATTCATTTTAAATCCTAAAAATAGACATAAAAGGGTGGTTATTTATTTAAAAATTACAACAAATTTTAAAAAGAAAAGACTCTGAGCCAAATGAATCTCAATAAGTAAGGGGGCTTGTTGAGTGATCCTGTCCTATAGTAAGTATTTTCTAAAATTACACTTTCTCAGTTGCAGATGATATAAAATGGAGTTTTTTGCTCATGATTGTGTATTAAATAGTTTGACGCAGTGTCCTGTTTGCCTCTCTTGTCCACTTCAGATCTTCTACCTTCCTATGGCTCTCGCTGTTCCTCCCTCTGTCTTTGCTGTTCACATACAGTTAAACCTTCTCTACCAGTTCTGGATCCACACTGAGGTAATTATGACATGCTATAAATATAATAAATAAACAAACCTGTGGATTTTCTAAAAAAAATGAGCTGCGGCCAAACACCTTGGATTATCCCAGAATGAGCTCAAATCTGCAGAATATCAATATTTATGTATTTATTTAGGTCTTAAATTAAAAAAACACATTTTTATTGGATGATTTTAAACATGGCAGTGCAGGAATATTCTGCGGGAAAAACAGCATTACATTCACTTTCTGTTCAGCGCCTGCGTTGTGTGAGCGTACCCGTCCATTTCCTGTCGCTAGGCAGAGTTAATGTTTAACTGAAAACTCTTTAAAGTTATCTCTCTTCTGATGCCAGTTGCAATTTGTCGGTTAAGTCAGGCTTTCTCGTCTCGGCGGTGCAGTGTGGAACCTGTGTTCAATAAAAAATAATGAGATTTTATGAAAGATTCCAAACAGAAGCACAACCTCTCCGTCTGCCTTTAAAGTGACTGGGAATATCACGTTTACAATCCCCAGGATCATTACAGGCAGTGGGAGGATTTGGAACGCCCTCCCTCCATCTTTTAGTGCACTATTAGTGAAAAAAGTCGTAATAGTCACAATTTTCTCAGAGGATGTAATTTATACCTCCTTTATAGACTTTCATTTTCTTTTATTTCTTTTTGATGTCATGTAAATTTACTGGCACGCTATTGGCCGCAGCTTCAGAGCTGAAACGAAGCGGCGCTCTTTCATTCAAGATAAAACTCTCACGCTCAGCAGCCATTACGTGGAAATAATGAAACATTCGGTCCAGACCGCACATGCATTCACACCGATAGATCAGATCAGGTTCAGGCCAATACAGAAATATGAACTGGGCTAAATTTGACTGATTGAAGTTGAAATTGTGGAACAATAAACAACTAAAGCTGTGAGGTTTCAGATCTTCTTTCACACATTTGTTTACATTGTTTTCCTTGCTTTATTCATAGCGATACTGTCGCCAGAATCATTACATAGGTGACTGAAGTATGTAACAAACATGCATTTTTATTAGAGCCACTCAAACGTATTACAATATCCAACTCTTGTTATACATATACGCCTATTAGTACACTTAGCAATATAATACTGCAAAAAAAAAAAAAAAAGAAATAAAATGCACCAGCTTTTGTTGCTTTTTCAACAAGATGAAAAAAGTTTAATTAAAGTTGAAACTAGAGAACAAACCCAACCATTCTACACACACATGCGTCTCGACTTGGACATTAGCGAAGATTAATTTGTTTGGGTAAACCTTTAATTGAAGGGGTGTGATAAGACTGTCATAAACATGAAGGGGTCTTCCTAAATGTTTACTGTTGTCATTAAGTGTCATTACGCAGATAATAACACTTCTAATGCTAACTTGCACTATAAGTTGCGTTGGATTCACTCCTCCCATTCCACTAGAGGGCTCTATAGTTGCTTTGCATTGGTACGTGAGTTAACGTGTAGAA